>APFE030453139.1:158925-180068 GCA_000404065.3 Pinus taeda | reverse complement strand
ATGGGGACTACATGGGCACAACAATATAATAAGGGGGTTGTACTAATAACAATAAGGGGTTACACTAGTAGTACAGGGACCTAACAGATCATCATCAGATGTTGATGGGTTGGAAAAAGATTGAATGGCCTCATAGGCTAACTCGAAAGGACTACGAGGCATTTCATCACCATATAAGATCATTTCTTATTTTGACGGTACTTTCCATGGATCTCCCATTTCGAAAGTACTTGATGTAATCATGTTGATCTGTGCTTCATTAGGAAGAAGAGCAGGTGGAGGGAACATGAAAGTTCCCATCAAAGATGAGTATTTGAGCAGGCCGAAACCAACTTATTCATATGGAGTGGTGTATTTTCCAACAATTGGGATACTGCCAATAGAATTAGGGTCAGAGGTATAGTAGGAAAATTGATCTACTTTCTCAATTCTTCATTTGTGAAGAAACATAGTCATCCTAAAATCTGACGAGACTACTGCTCCCATGGCATAAGTCCAGCTCCGACCAAGCAAAAGGTCATAGCCAAGTTGAGCATCAATAACCTCAATGTCTATTGCAACTGTTTTTCCCTCTAACTCGATTGGAAAATCATTTAAAAGTCCATACGGATGAAAACCTCTTCCTTCGAAGGCTTTCAAAGTCATGGGAGATTGATTGGTTGTTGGAGAACCCAAGGCTTTCCAACAGGTAATGGACATAATACATGTTGACGCTCTTTCGTTAGTCACTGTTCGAAAAACTTGTCGAGTTTTAACATGAACTGGTATCTGAAAATCCAATTGTGTGGGAGACACAAGACATGATTCTCGAGATCGAAAATAGTCAAATGGGAGTCTTGAGGATCTACAGCTCCTATGATTGATAATAATAATTTAATTTGCGCTAGACAAGTTTACAGCACTTCAAGGGCAGACATGGCCAAATGTGACATAATGAGATCTTTGACGATGTTATAATTTTGGGCAGCCCTTGCATGAGGATTAAAGGCTGACTTATGAAGCATACCCTTAGGAGGTGGACAAATTATCTATCAGGATTTGGATTTTCAATATGTAATGGTTCAGAAGAAGGAGGAGTAGACTCATAAGTTTGACCATGTGAACTGGAGTCATCTCCATTTTCAACAGGACTCTTTGACACGTAATATTTGGATCTCGTTGCTACCATAAATCTGGAAGACATTATCATGATATTTGCTAACGGGGATGAGGAGGATTGGTCATGAGAGACCATTTCACTGCCTTGAGGAAAAGGATCCTTCAAAATAACAGGTGTGCGAAAAATGTTGATGAATTTGGAAAATTCGGCTTGATGAGGGCACTTCTTAGTGTAATGATCTTCCTCACAAATCAAACAAGGATATCGAGGTTTCCTCTTTTCATCAGACGATTCATTCTTGATTGATTTCTCCTTAGAAATACCACCTTGTTTAGTTTTTCCTTTTCCATTTTTCTTATTTCTGGATGAATTAACCTTACCAGTAGATGAATCTAAGATGTTGATTTCAGAAGTAATTCTGGGAGAAGGATCTTCGTCAGGTGAATCAGATAGAGCCAAAACATGCACATTCTTAGAATTTTTCTTTTTGTTCTTAGATTTCTGGCTCACAGAACCAATCATTCCATTTGCAGCATGTGATCCTGGAAGAAGTGGATTACCATCAAGTACAACATATACAACATAATGCCAACAGATTGGGCCAAAGCAAATACAACATCACGTGCTGCAACAATTTCTATGATTTTCGACCTCTTCTTCGGGAACTGCAGCTTCAAAAACCAAAATGCCTTGGGACCATAAGTGTCAAATTCCTCCTGAAAATAATAACAAATTCAATAAATCAATATCATGCTAAAAGTCCACCATTTAACATACATCAAAAAAATAAATGTCAACTATTGCTCTAGAACTCGAAAGGCATCTATGGTCAGCATGTTTTAAACTGCAACTACAGGTCACTGGCAACTGCCAAAAGAAACAGAATGTAAGAAATTTATAAATATTAATGAGCAGTAGACTTAACTGCCTGGATATTGAGAAAATGCTTAGTAAAAAGAATTACGAAAAATAACTCAAACCCAAGAAATCTCGGGATGGAATCTTCAACGGTCTATAAGAAAGTGGACAGAACTTCACAAGTTTTTAAATATGCACTCTATAATCGGTACACATGAAAAGTTCTCACGAAAATAAATCTTGAGAATAAAGGGCAGGTGTTCCCAATAGAATAAACTAGCAGACTAAAATCTAAACCCAATTGGTTTGTCTATATTATTGATTTGGCGAGAGATGTAATATTCGAATATTTCATGGAAATTTTCAAAAGAAAAAATCACAGACCGAGACATCAAAAGCTTGCTCTGTTAACTATTATACTTCATTTCAATTGACATTTAATGATCTCAAATTAATCATTTAGGAAAATGACTCTTGATATTGCTCAATTACTAACAAGCTCCAAAAAAATGGCCTTAACTTGGGCTAGCCAATCTAGGGCACAACCCAGAGTGTAAAAAGTACCTTATCGGAATGGATAACATAAATCAAGGGTTCTCGATCATTCAAGGTCCTGCTCAAAATATCCTATATGTCATGTTAATGATTATTTTATGGCTGGTGGATTTTTCTAGTGAAAACATAGATTGAGTACCATGGACTTGTGTAAGGCTTATTGTGATAGTTGTTTTGATGATCTTAAATTCAATAAGAAGATCAGTTCATAGAGAAATTGGGATTTTAGAATGAAAGCTTGTTTAGTCAATAAAATACCAATGAAAATATTAGAATACACTTTTACCCTTATTCTAGTGTCGAATAAAAATTTCGTGAAAAATAATGTGTCTCTAGTTTTGGATAAAAGGACCCTCAACTTTCTTCGCAACTTTTGTGGTCACTGGCCACTTGTGGAAGGAGTAGGCATCTTTAGAGATGCGGTGCCATTTAGAAGGGAAATACTAATAGCAATAGGGCAAAGGGAATTGTTCCGTTCATTTAATTATTTCTCATTTGTCTGATCATATTGTGAGCTGCAATATATATCATGAAATTGTTTAGTACTAGTAAACAATGATTAAAAATATAATAAACTTGAACCTTTGACATTTAGAGGACATTTCTCTCAATTTACAAAAAATAACGTATGTTGGAAACAATTTCTGTACTTTTGAGTTTTTATTTTCAAGATTAACTAATTAGTTTGGAAGATGAAAAACCAACAAGTTGGAAGAGTGGGACTTTTATATTCACTAAGGTATTAAAGAAATTATATGCATGAAACTTATACTAGCACCTTTTAGTGGAATTGATAGTGCACTAATCAATTGCTTGCCATTATTTTGGTTTTGGTACCACCTTATAGCATACCCGGGTTCAAATACTATTTTCCATGATGGACAATTGAATCTGGTTCAACTCTAATTGTTATTGAAGGGTTCCACAAGGATGTC
Organism: Pinus taeda; assembly: GCA_000404065.3. Taxonomy (NCBI): domain Eukaryota; kingdom Viridiplantae; phylum Streptophyta; class Pinopsida; order Pinales; family Pinaceae; genus Pinus; species Pinus taeda. Next base: position 176,621 of record APFE030453139.1, on the reverse strand, counting down.
ACATGAGCGTTTATGATGCCCATTTTAACATAGATAGCCACTTATGTTAAGGTTCTATTCTGCAGTTCCTTGTTGTTACTTATGAACATTATATACATTTGGTTGGAAACGTGAAAATCAATGGATGGATTTGGTATTGATGATGGAAATGTTGGATGTATGACTTACTTGGTTACAATTTATCTAGTGCATGACTTGTCAGAGTTATTATTGCATCGTATAGGCTTATATAGATATGATTTATCTAACCAATGACTTAGTGAAATTATGATTTATCTAAAAGAAAAATTATTGTCTGGTCTTTGAAGCGGGAGAATAGAGGAAACAATTCACGGGTTTTCAAACCTAGGGTTTGAAGCTGGATAGGAACAGGGTCAGGGTGGCAGAATTGTTCAGAAGGGGACAGATCCTGACCCGATAGATGGTAAACGAGGGGTCCATAGGGACCCCCACATACAAACAGATAATCATGAATAAACAGACAACACAGGAAGGGGTGCAAATATTAGGGTATGAAAGGTCAAAGCCAGATGTAGGAACCAACAAGGAAAAAAATGAAAACGGGGAAAAGGTGGAACAGTTTGCTCATAAGCTGAAAGGGAAAGAGGGAAACCGAAGAGCAATTAGTAACATCAAAGCAAAGGAAACGCAGGCCAATCCCGCACAGGAGAATAACCAAGAGAAAGAGAAAGAGAATAATGGGAAAACCACTCCGAAGAAAGAAAACGAGGCGAGGAAGAACACACAAGAAAATCTCACTGAAAAACCCACTCAGGGCCCATGCAAACCAAAAGTGGCAGAAGTCCTAAGAGTGGTGCTAATGGACCCAGAAATACAAGCCTACAGAGACCACATGACTGAACATGCAGTGATCTGCAAGTTCATGGGACTGTGGCCAACGGAAAGAGCATTATGTCAATGGATAAAACAACAATGGAAACCCAAAGGAGATGTCAGTCTGCACCTCGGAGAAAAAGGTTTTTTCACAGTTGTTTTTTCCAATCTAGAAGACAAGGATAGAATATTTGATGGAGGCCCCTACTTTTTTGCTTCAGCGGGCCTCTACATGAAACCATGGAAACCTAACTTTGTGCCAGAGAAGGAGACCTTCACGCAGGTGCCGGTCTGGATTCGCCTCTTCGCACTCCCAATAAACTATTGGGGCTATGCTGCTCTAAAACAAATAGGTGACAAGTTAGGGACGTTTATCAAAGCTTCACAGGCCACACTGCAAAGAAGATATACTTCTTGTGCACGGATCTGTGTGGAGATGGATGTCTCAGGGGCTTTGCATGAAGGTCTGTGGCTGGAATACAGGGATGAGGACTACTTCCAAGCTATTGACTATGAGCAAATTCCATTTTGTTGCAGGAAGTGCCATGAGCATGGACACTTAATCAAGGAATGTCCATTAAATAGAGTAGCGGAAACACACAAGGAGGATCAAGAAGGAAGGTTCAGGGACACCTTCATTCGACCGGAAGCAAAACAGAGAGAAAACAGGAAACGACCAAGCAAAACAAGCGCAACATGAAGTAACACAAGTAATGCTTTTGAAGTGTTGGAAATCGAGACTGACACAGAGGACCATAAAAAGGAGTACAAGACCAGTGAATCAAACAAAACAACAACAGAAGCAACAACCAAGGGAATGGAGGAGGATATTCCAAACAACATCGTAAAGAATCAAGAAGGCACAGAAGGAGCAGATGAGGATTCAGATATGCTTATAAGTGACATAGGTAGTGAGGAAATGGAACTCAATGAGGTTTTAGGGCTGGAAGGAGTTAATCTACTAGATATGGTGGAAGATTGGAGAAAGAAGGGGATGAAAAACATACCGGAACAGGAAGTTAGGAAAATTAATGAAATATTCATAGCCAAGCAAAAGGCAGAGTTGGAGATGCAAAACAGGAAACTGGGCATAGCAAAAGGAATGGGACTCCGAACAAAAAGCGTACTTCAAACAACCACCAGCTCTAAACAAAGGAAGAAAAGAGGGCGCAAATCCAATAATGAAGCACTACAGGAAATGGGACACATGCTCTTGAACTCTGGTAAGATGAAAGCTCTAGAAGCCTTTTCTCTTAGATCCTAATTCTTTATTTATTAAAATGAAGGTCATCTCTTGGAATGTTAGAGGGCTCAATGGCCAAACAAAACAGAGACTGTTAAAAAGGAAGATCCAGAAGGAAAAACTAGATATTATTTTTGTGCAAGAAACGAAATGTGCAAGTAATATTATTAAAAATGTAAGCAGAAAGCTAGGTAGACGAATGGAATATATGGAAACAGACAATCATGGTTGGGAGGGAGTTTTAGTGACTTGGTGGAATCCTCATGTAATCAAAATCCTCTCCTCTGAGGCCACCAGACACTTCATAGCCTTAGAAGTTCAAGTGATAGGCAACTCAGAGACCTATTTGTGCATCAATGTCTATGGGCCTCAAAAGTTAGAAGAAAAATTCATTTTCCTAAGAACTTTATTGAATCTGAAGCTTAGATATCCCAGAGCGAAAGTAATCATGGGGGGGATTTCAATATGATAACCTCACTATTAGAGAAGAAGGGAGGAATTAGGAAACTCAACAAGGATTCTGAAGCATTCCTAGATTTCATCGTATCAGCTAAATTAGTGGATATTCACCCCAGGAGTGGTGCCTATACTTGGAACAACAGAAGGGGAGGGGAAAGGAAAATCGCCTCTCGTCTTGATAGATTTCTAGTATCTGAAAGTCTGTTGTTGGAGGGTGTAATAGTAGACTCTGACATTCTTCCCTGTGGAGGTTCGGATCATTGGCCCATATCTCTGATGGCTATTATACAGGGTACTCCTAGAAATAAACCTTTCAGGTTTGAGAAATTTTGGCTTGATCACCCGAACTTCATTCAACTTGTCGAGAAGTGGTGGTAGGAACCGTTGGATATCAAAGGTACCAAAATGTACAAACTTCAAGGTAAACTGAGACACATCAAAAATAAAATCAAAGAATGGAACACGAAAGTCTTTGGGAACATATTCAAAGAAAAATCCAAGATAGAAGAGCAACTAGAGAAGATTCACAAAGATTGGATTATGGGAGACAGTGACCCAGACACTACAAACAAAGAAAAATTTTTAATGCAACAATGGCAGCGTCGGTGCCAACAGGAAGAGATCCTTTGGAAGCAAAAGTCTCGGATCCAATGGCTCAACGAAGGAGAACAAAACACCAAGTTATTTCACAGATCGACACTGAACTATAGGGGTGTCAATAAGATCCTCAGTCTCAAAAGTGAACAAGGGGATATCATTGAGAATCATCAAGGGATTTCTACCCTGCTATTTGAGCATTTCAACAGCATTGCTCAGGACCAGCGATAGATAGAACAGAAGCAATAGCTTAACTCATCAAATCCATTCCCAAGACAATCTCTAATGAGAAAAACCTTGCTTTAACTAGAGAAATATCCTTAGAAGAAGTGGAGGAAGAGGTGAAGGATATGCCTAATGACAAAGCGCCTGGGCTTGATGGCTTTACCATCAATTTTTACAAGGCATGTTGCGAAATTGTAAAGAATGAGGTCTGGGAAGTGGTGGAGGATTCACGCCGTTCTGCCTCAATTCTCAAATCTCTAAATTCTACTTTCATAGCCCTAATCCCTAAAGAAGAGGAAGCCATCACCCCTACAAAATTCCGACCTATTGCTTTATGCAATGTTCTTTATAAGATCATCTCTAAAGTCATAACGAATAGATTGAAACTTATTCTTGGCCTCATTTCAGAGGAACAATCGGGTTACGTTGAGGGAAGACAAATTCTGGACAATATCCCGTTGGCCCAGGAGATGATTCATACACTTCACTCCAAGAAAGTTGCAGGCATGATGATGCAACTTGATTTATCAAAGGCTTATGATAAAGTCAACCGAAATTACCTAGAAGCTATCTTGACACCTTTCGGTTTCGCCAATCAATGGATAAAATGGATTTTAGCCCTAATTAAATCGACCAGATTTTCCATATTGGTTAATGGAGCCCCTGCCATCCAATTCTCCCCTTCACGAGGACTTAGACAAGTGGACTCTCTTTCTCCTTTCCTTTCTGTTATACTGATGGAAGGTTTAAGCAGACTTATTCAAAGCGTTAAGGAGGAAGGAAAGATCAAAGGACTGCAACCTCTGCCCTCCATACCAGCAACCACTCATCAACAGTTTGTTGATGGTACAATGTTACATGGATCTCCAATAGTTAAAGAAGCCCAAGGCTATAAAAGGATCCTAAATATTTTTAGCGAGGCCTCAGGTATGGAAATAAATCTATCTAAATCCACTATATTCTTTTTTAATACGCATTTGGTTGTGTAGAAGAATCTCTCGAGCATTCTAGGCTTCCGAAAAGGCAGTCTGCCCTCAAGGTACCTAGGAGCTCCTTTAACAGATAAACCTTGGCAAAAATCTCATTGGGAGAAGATCATAGCTAACCTGGAGAAGAGATGTCAGCACTGGACCCATAGGGCCCTCAACTTTGCAGGAAGGCTAGTTCTTACCAAAGCGGTTATGCAAGCTATTCCACAATATATGCTCTCCATAATCCTGGCTCCCCAAGGAGTCCTTCAACAAATGAGAGTTATACAAAGAACTTTATTATGGCCAGGAAATGCAGAGAAGAGAAAATGGGCTCTAGTAGCATGGAACAAATTATGCAAAACTAAGCACTTAGGAGGGTTAAACCTACTCGATCCATTCACTATCAACAGAGCCTGTGGGGCCAAACTTTGGTGGAAATGGTTGAAAGAACCTAATCTTCAGTGGGCTAGACACTGGAAGGAGAAATATGCTCCAACGCATAGCATCCAAGATTTAATTAGAATGCAAGAAAGTCCAGAAGGGTCCCCAACCTGGAACCTAGCAAGAAAAAATTGGGAAATTATACAGGAGAACAGCTTCTGGGAAATCTGAAATGGGGAAACGACCTTCTTCTAGGAGGATGCTTGGCAACAACTTCCCAAGTTAGAGAGGCCAGAGTTTGCAGAAATGCAAAGAAACTTTTAAGAGCGGGGGATGTTAACGGTTCACCACTACTGGACTCCTAATAACAAAGACTCTGAATGGAGAAGCTGGGTAATCAGTGAAATAGAGAACACAAATGAGGAAAACAACAATGTCAGCAACCTACAGAATATTTTAAATAAAAGGAAAATTAGGAAGATGGTGGACAAAGACCAACTCAGATGGGGGAAGCAAGGCGGGGGTAATTTTACGCTCAAGGAAGCCAGAAACTGCATCGAAAACTCAGAGCAGATTGAAAAGATTTCATGGAGCAGCAAGGTCTGGGATTCCCAATTATGGACAAAAATTAGAACCTTCCTCTGGCTCCTAATGCACAGGAAAACCTTAACTTGGGAAAATCTCCGCAAGAAAGGTTTTTGCGGCCCTTCAAGGTGCCCCTTATGCAACATGAAAGAGGAGACTATGAACCATCTCTTTAATACGTGTGACTCAGCAAGCACTCTATGGAATTGGGTGGAAAACCCCATGTAGCAGACGGACATAACCAAAGATTCCATCCAGGAGACCATCAAGAAATGGAGAGGTAATTTCTCTGGTAATCCAAGGGTAAATACAATTTGGAAAATAATACCAGGGTTTATAACTTGGACAATCTGGAAAGAAAGAAATAGGAGGGTATTCTTAAACGAAACCAGGAACATCAATCATTCTATAGAGATTATCAAACAAAATATAAAATAGTTGGTTCTTGTCAAATGCAAAACAGAGAAAGATGGCAAAGCTTCGAATAGTGACTTACGAATATTGAAAGCCTTTAACCTGGACAAGGGAGCAGATGTTGCAGCAGTGAATCGCTAACAGGAGCTCAGAACCTGACCAAGCATCTGGAAGCGACCACCAACTGGCTTCCTCAAGCTGAATATTGATGGCGCATCGAGAGGCAATCCTGGTCTCGTTAGAATTGGTGGCATTATAAGGAACAACGAAGGGGAAATTATGCATATCTACAGCAGAGCCTTAGGGGAAGGACGAATAATGAGATGGAATTTGCAGCAATGGAACAGGGCCTCAGAATTCTGAGAAACTTACAAGCGGGAGCTACAGTAATTGAGGGGGATTCCCAGCTCGCAATCACAACAGCTAGAAGAATGTATGCAGGAGCAAAGGCGAGTAAGGTCACGCAGCACTGGCATTTGGAAAAAGTGATAGAGAACATAACAGAACTATGATTCTATTAGATTACGACTTTTTCAACGAACACTAATCAGTTCGGCAAACAAATGGTATGTAGAATTGTCGTGCGCTTCCTTCAATATGTTTAATGCCCTTGCTACAACCTTTTTGACCCATTTTCAGTTACATGTTTGGTATGACAATGGAACTAAACTTTTGACTTCTTTAAAGCAGTCAAAGTCAACCCATATCTCATATCACATTCACGAATGGAGACGAAGACGTCGCTTAGTTAAAGTTTACATTTCATACTAGATTTTGGCCTAATGGTTCATAAAGTCACTTTTATCAGTAATAACAGAAGATGTGGCCAAAGGGGGTGCTGTAGCTGAAGAGCAAGTATTTGCCCATGCTCAATATCTCGATCTTGTTTATACTCATTGGTAGGGTTAATTACACCAGTTGATATGTTTGAAGATGAGTTCGAGGTGGAAGCTCTTGAATAAGCTCCTGCGAGAGAGTGATATTTAGGTGGTAAAAAGCCACAATACAATGTGGACTCCAGAGAAGTGGAATACATGGATGTATCTAACATGACACTTCTAAGAATCATTGTGGAACAATCAAAATTGTGTATGGTAGAATAAGGAGTCGTGTGACGTGGAATCCCTTGCCCTAAAAATTTCAAGGGTGTAAAATACCAAGGGTCAGGGTGAAGAGATCAAAACAAAAGTTTTGGGATATCTGCAAGTTCACTGGTAGAAACTATAGGTTCTTCCTCTTTGTCCAAAACAAGTTCTTCAATGGAAATAAGACCAAGAGGGAGACTATCAGTAATGATAAGTTTCACACACGGTGAAGTGGAGGATCCAGAATATGTGTTGTAGTAGGTGTATGAATTTCAAGCTCAGAAAGATTAGGCTTAGGTTCGTCAATATCTGGTTCACAAGTGAGGTTTCTATCGGAAGATTCTCCAGTATCTGATTCAATTTGAACAAGTTCAGTAATTTGTAAATCAGTTGTTGCTGAGTGTGATGTTAAATTATGAGTTTGATCAAATTCAGTTTCTGTTACTTCAAGGCGTAAAATAGTAGATCTTATAGGCTGATTAACTTCAGTTCCTCTTGCATTAGAATCTATAATAGTAGAAGTTTCAGTTTTTGCTGCAGTTCAAGTTTCAGATGATTTATATTTTTCTGATTTAATATTTTTCTAATTGACTTGGTGTATACTTAGGGGGATCATCGAGTATCCTACGTGATTGTCTTGGTAGTTTCACCACAATGAAAACTTTTCAATTTATTAATCACACAATATCTAAATTACACCTAAAGTCTCTTAAAAGTTGAAAAAAAAAACACAAAAAGTAACACGCGCTAAAAAATCTAGGAGTTCAAACCACACAAACTTACTCTTCACAGAGATCAATATTTACTATTTGGTGATGAAATCCAACATCAAAGAGATCAAGGTGAAAGGTTTTATAGAAAATGAGTGTTTGGAACTAGTTACCCTTACAACCTGCGTAATGAAACGGTCTGATGCAAGTAACTCTGTTATAAACCATCTCGAGCAAAGATTATCCTCGAGAGAGTCCAAGTGACTCTAGCCAAAACCTATTCCAGGTACAAAAGGACCTTCCCTCTGTCGTTACCTTAGGTAGAGCCCTAGGATTATAGTCACTAGGTTCACCAAATACAAAAATTTTACCTGGGGGGACAGTCGTAGATCGAACGTACACGTAAGGGCAGAGTAACAAGCTCAATCCCCTTGAAGGTTCCTCCACATGATCAATTGGAGGTTTATTTTCAAGTGACCCCAAGTACCTTTCGGTACCATTGTAATACGTGTAAATCACTATATCTAGGCCAATGAAGTGGGTCAGATCACTTCACCATATTCGACTTTACCTCGTGCTTAACTGTAAGAGACCTATCCTAGGGTCTGCTAACAGATCTAATTAAATGTGATAAGAGGCGATAGTTTACTTACTTACAAGACTTTTAAACAAATAAAATTTTACCATTTACATTCTAATCAGCATAACTTAAGGTGAATATTCATTCTAATAAAATTTACAAGAGTAATCTATGGAGGAATACTTGTACTGGTGGTTGGTGGAGATGCCTTTGTCTTGCTGCTCCTGCTGAACGCTTCTCTTCACATACCCAACTGGATTTACCTCCCAGCCAACTAGGAAATAATCCCTAGCCCAAGAAACCTCCACAAGTTCCCTAGCCCTCCGAGCCCAAGTCCAAGCAGATGTAGTGTGTGTGTCTAAGATGAATGATCTAGACCAAGATGAACAATATTTCCCTCCTCTCAACTACCCAAGAAACCTCCACAGGTTCTTAAGGTCTCCAAAAAAACACAACAAATCCTAAAATCACAACCAACCCCACAATCATAAGCAAGACCCAACCTCCCTTTTTCTCCCTTCCCCCTTCCCTTTTATACCCTCCCTCTCTTTTCCATCTCAACCTCCCCACATTAATGTCATTAACTTCTCATCCATCCTTACAGTTGACTTCTCTTCTCCTAAGTAAAGCTGGGAGTACATTTGGAAATGTGACATGAATATAAAATTGGGAAATTAATGGGAGAGGACCATGTCTTCTCTCAAGTAAATCTGAAGTACATTTGGGAATGTGCGATGAATATATATATTGATAATTAAATGGAGAGGACTATGTCTTCTCCCAAGTAAATGTGAGGGTACATTGGGGAATGTGAGATGTAATTAAATGGAGAGGACCATGTCTTCTCCCTAGTAAATGTGAGGGTACATTGGGGATTGTGAGATGTAATTAAATGGAGAGGACCGTGTCTTCTCCCTAGTAAATGTGAGGGTACATTGGGGAATGTGAGATGGGTACATATATTATTTGAAATAATGGAAGGAGACCATACCCTACCTAAGATTCAATTTGAGAAGGTAAGTTGGGAGTTTGAATCATAAAAATCATGAATTTTATAATAGAACAATATTTCTCAATATTTTCAGATAATGTAAACATTAACGAAATTTGTAGGATAAGATTTAAGTGGGGCATTACATACACCCCTCCTTCAGAAAACTTCGTCCCAAATTTCCAATGAAAAGATACAGGAAGTTCAAAAGCATAGCAAATCGGAGAGAGTTATAGCAATAAAATTTGATAAGTCAGACAATGACATTACTTCCCATCAAGAGTCTCCAACTGATCTATATCTTCCTATCCATCCTGACCTATTTCCATTCCCACCTTATCCGTCCTCTGCTTCTTTATCAGTGGCAATGACCATACTAACCACTGATAAAACCGACATGGTGGAAGCATCGAATACATCAACCTAACTTCCCCAATAGGCAATTGGCAATCATCATCACGTGTCTAGGGGAGCGTGTCCACCACTTCCCTCCCACGATTCTAGGTTTCAGAGGATACACGGTGGGAAATGCCTCCACCCCTCCTTCACAACTAGGGTCAACGCCCTAACACGGACCTCACTACAGAGTTGGTTGGACTTGTCATCGAATAATCCAGTCAGGTCGTCTTGCCACTTGTCATTTGCATTTTACTCGTGTCACAAGAGTGCATATCAAGTAGATACCAAATGTAATAGAACAATGTACATCGTACCTTTCCTCAGTGGTTGTCTCAACCTTCCCCAATGGAATAGTAGATCTTGGTTATCATACGGTACTTTCCAATCTGTAGTTTAGTTCTCATCCATGCATATATATAACCACAAAATAAATATAGATACATGATCTTAAACATCATGTTTATTAAGCCCAGTGTCCACGTGTCAGTTTTTTGTTGTTGTTCATACTGGAAATAAATTTTACATTAGACAAATCATAATTTTTTTTTTTTTTTTTGTGTGTAAATCAGCTTGTTATATTAGCTCAAAATACATATATTACAAAAAAAAGTCTGCCTAAGCAGACACAAACATCCTCCTACTAATCGCTGGGCAGAAAGACAGCCACAGAACCCCAGAGCACACCATGAAGGGTGGCAGAGGAATGGGGTTCATCAAAAATTGACATTGTTTTGAGTCAGTTCCATACAGGTCTGAGCGCAGTAGTAGTGGTGCCCAGAACTAAAAACGACCAATACACAACAAACATGAACATTAAGAAAAACAACAAGAAAACAGACATGACACACCGCTGAGACTCAGTAGGTGTCCAGAACTATGTAATTCTTGGCAGGTGTCCTGCGCTGACGACGCCTTGGCCTTGCCTGCCTGAGATGGCGAGGGAAGAGTGCTCTGGTGATCGCCTTTGTGCCCCTCCGAAATTTCCCCTGCATTCCTAGCATCCTGATTGATGGTATGCCTCAAAAGACTGATGAGTACAGAGAGTTTTTTAGAAACCGTGTCGAATTGCTGTTCGAGGCTGCTGATTTTGAATTCCAAGCCTTCCAGGATTTCCATGTGTTCCTCATTTGTAACCACGATTGTTTGTTGGGCTTGCCACACCTGGTTGGCATAATCCCCCTGCATGCTGATGGCCTTAGCCAGCATAGTCTTCATTCTCCACATTTCGGCTTGTGTTCTCACAAATTGAGTGGTTCTCGTGGTGACCGTGCCGGGATCCTGCACCCAGTCCATGTCCTTTTCCACCTCCTATGCTTCCAAGTTCTTCTCCTCTTCACTAACGATAGCCTCTAACTCTTCTATTTTCCGCTTCTCCTTTTGTGAAGTGCGAGTCTCATATGCTGCTCTAGCTCTTTTCAATTCACGATTAGCCGAAGCATTCCTGCTCCCCTGACTCGCCATAGTCTCGCCCGCACCTAACTAATCTCTCGGCACACTAAGGATAAGGGAGAAGGTAATCCTCTTGCCGCTTGAAGAAACAATGACTTTTCTGATTGCGGGTTGATGATTAAATAGATGGAGCTGCGAGAGAAACCGGGTAAAATCCGGCCAATTCCCTGTTGCTTGCCTGTCTTATCACCATTATATCTGGTTGATGGGTTGTGTTTCCAGTGATGATCCAACGTCCTGCTCCTGCGATCACCTTTCCTTCTCTTTTCCGTATCGCTCCAGGTGTCCCATCTCCCGTAAGGGCATCGGTGGCGATCTTCTTTCGTGATCATTCTTCTATTGAGCCTTACCTTCTCCTGCTTGAGCATTGAATGCTCCTGTCCAGTCCGTCCTTCATACTCCTGCAATCCTTTAATACTCTCATCAGCATGCACAATTATCATCATCATATCGTTATGCCCACGGAGAACCCCGCCCACTCGATCCTACCTTTCACTCATCAAATCCTGCCTCGAGAGCAGGGTACACTTATTTTTTAATTCCGGGCAGCTGACGTCCTCCCAACAGCTGTCCAAAATATCGGTGGCGTTCTCTATTCCGAAGTTTGCCAAGTGGTCTGCTACAACATTGGCCTTGCGGCGTACCGCCTGAAAGACTAAACCTTTCAGCCACCCTAAGTGTTCTGCTATGTTCTCTGTCAATTTTTCCAAATGCTAGTGCTGCGTGACCTTAATCGCCTTTGATCCCGCATACATTCTTCTGGCTGCTGTGATTGCGAGCTGGGAATCCCCCTCAATTACTGCAGTCCCCACTTGTAAGTTTCTCAGAATTCCGTGGCCTTGTTCCATTGTCGCAAATTGCATCTCATTATTCGTCCCTTCCCCTAAGGCTCTGCTGTAGATATGCATAATTTCCCCTTCATTGTTCCTTATAATGCCACCAATGCCAGCGAGACCAGGATTGCCTCTCGATGCGCCATCGAAATTCATCTTGACGAAGCCAGTTGGCGGTCGCTTCCAGGTGCTTGGTGAGGTTCTGAGCTCCTGTTGGCGATTCACTGCTGCAACATCTGCTCCCCTGTCCAGGTTAAAGGCTTTCAATATTCGTAAGTCGCTATTTGAAGGTTTGCCATCTTGCTCTATTTTTCATTTGACAAGAACCAACTGTTTTATATTTTGTTTGATAATCTCTATAGAATGATTGATGTTCCTGGTTTCGTTTAAGAATACCCTCCTATTTCTTTCTTTCCAGATTGTCCAAGTTATAAACCCTGGTATTATTTTCCAAATTGTATTTACCCTTTGATTGCCAAAGAAATTACCTCTCCATTTCTCGATGGTCTCCTGGATGGAATCTCTGGTTCTGTCCGTCTGCTGCATGGGGTTTTCCACCCAATTCCATAGAGTGTTTGCTAAGTTGCACGTATTGAAGAGATGGTTCATAATATCCTCTTCCCTGTTGCACAAGGGGCACCTTGAAGGGCCGTAAAAACCTTTCTTGTGGAGATTTTCCCAAGTTACGGTTTTCCGGTGCATTAGGAGCCAGAGGAAGGTTCTAATTTTTGGCCATAATTGAGAATTCCAGACCTTGCTGCTCCATGAAATATTTTCAATCTGCTCTGAGTTTTCGATGCAGTTTCTGGCTTCCTTGAGCGTAAAATTACCCCCACCTTGCTTCCCCCATCTGAGTTGGTCTTTGTCCACCGTCTTCCTAATTTTCCTTTTATTTAAAATATTCTGCAGGTTGTTGACATTGTTGTTTTCCTCATTTGTGTTCTCTATTTCACTGATTACCCAGCTTCTCCATTCAGAGTCTCTGTTTTTAGGAGTCCAGTAGTGGTGAACCGTTAACATCCCCTGCTCTTGAAAGTTTCTTTGCATTTCTGCAAACTCTAGCCTTTCTAACTTGGGAAGTTGCTGCCAAGCATCCTCCCAGAAGAAGGCCGTTTCCCCATTTTAGATTTCCCAGAAGCTGTTCTCCTGTATAATTTCCCGATTTTTTCTTGCTAGGTTCCAGATTGGGGACCCTTCTGGAATTTCTTGCATTCTAATTAAATCTTGGATGCTATGCGTTGGAGCATATTTCTCCTTCCAGTGTCTAGCCCACTGAAGATTAGGTTCTTTCAGCCATTTCCACCAAAGTTTGGCCCCACAGGCTCTGTTGATAGTGAATGGATCGAGTAGGTTTAACCCTCCTAAGTGCTTAGGTTTGCATAATTTGTTCCATGCTACTAGAGCCCATTTTCTCTTCTCTGCATTTCTTGACCATAAGAAATTTCTCTGTATAACTCTCATTTGTTGAAGGACTCCTTAGGGAGCCAAGATTATGGAGAGCATATATTGTGGAATAGCTTGCAGAACCGCTTTAGTAAGAACGAGCCTTCCTGCAAATTTGAGGGCCCTATGGGTCCAGTGCTGACATCTCTTCTCCAGGTTAGCTATGATCTTCTCCCAATGAGATTTTTTCCAAGGTTTATCTGTTAAAAGAGTTCCTAGGTACCTTGAGGGTAGACTGCCTCTTCGAAAGCCTAGAATGCTCGAGAGATTCTTCTGCACAACCAAATGCGTATTAAAAAAGAATATAGTGGATTTAGATAGATTTATTTCCATACCTGAGGCCTCGCTGAAAAGATTTAGGATCCTTTTATAGACTTGGGCTTCTTTAACTATTGGAGATCCATGTAACATTGTATCATCAACAAACTGTTGATGAGTGGTGGCTGGTATGGAGGGCAGAGGTTGCAGTCCATTGATCTTTCCTTCCTCCTTAGTGCTTTGAATAAGTCTGCTTAAACCTTCCATCAGTATAACAAAAAGGAAAGGAGAAAGAGGGTCCCCTTGTCTAAGTCCTCGTGAAGGGGAGAATTTGTTGGTCGGGGCTCAATTAACTAATATGGAAACTCTGGTCGATTTAATTAGGGCTAAAATCCATTTTATCCATTGATTGGTGAACCCGAAAGGTGTCAAGATAGCTTCTAGGTAATTCCGGTTGACTTTATCATAAGCCTTTGATAAATCAAGTTGCATCATCATGCCTGCAACTTTCCTAGAGTGAAGTGTATGAATCATCTCCTGGGCCAATAGGATATTGTCCAGAATTTGTCTTCCCTCAACTTAACCCGATTGTTCCTCTGAAATGAGGCCAAGAATAAGTTTCAATCTATTTGCTTTGACTTTAGAGATGATCTTATAAAGAACATTGCATAAAGCAATAGGTTAGATTTTTGTAGGGGTGATGGCTTCCTCTTCTTTAGGGATTAGGGCTAGGAAAGTAGAATTTAGAGATTTGAGAATTGAGGCAGAACGCTGTGAATCCTCCACCACTTCCCAGACCTCATTCTTTACAATTTCCCAACATTCCTTGTAAAAATTGATGGTAAAGCCATCAGGCCGAGGTGCTTTGTCATTAGGCATATCCTTAACCGCTTCCTCCACTTCTTCTAAGGATATTTCTCTGGTTAAAGCAAGGTTTTGCTCATTAGAGATTGTCTTGGGAATGGATTTGATGAGTTAAGCTACTACTTCTGTTCTGTCTATCGCTGGTTCCTGACCAATGTTGTTGAAATGCTCAGATAGCAGGGTAGAAATCCCTTGATGATTCTAAATGATATCCCCTTGCTCACTTTTGAGGCTGAGGCTCTTATTGACACCCCTATATTCCAGTGCCGATCTGTGAAAGAACTTGGGGTTCTGTTCCCCTTCCTTGAGCCATTGGATCCAAGACTTTTGTTTCCAAAGGATCTCTTCCTGTTGGCACCAACGCTACCATTGTTGCATTAAAATTTTTTCTTTGTTTGCAGTGTCTAGGTCACTGTCTCCCATAATCCAATCTTTGTGAATCTTCTCTAGCTGCTCCTCTATCTTGGCTTTTTATTTGAATATGTTCCCAAAGATTTTTGTGTTCCATTCTTTGATTTTATTTTTGATGTGTCTCAGTTTACCTTGAAGTTTGTACATTTTGTTACCTTTGATATCCAATGGTTCCTGCCACCACTTCTCACCAGTTGAATGAAGTTCGGGTGATCAAGCCAAAATTTCTCAAACCTGAAAGGCTTATTTCTAGGAGTACCCTGTATAATAGCCATCAGAGATATGGGCCAATGATCCGACCCTCCACAGGGAAGAATTTCAGAGTCTACTATTACACCCTCCAACAACAAACTTTCAGATACTAGAAATCTATCAAGACGAGAGGCAATTTGCCTTTCCCCTCCCCTTCTGTTGTTCCAAGTATAGGCACCACTCCTGGGGTGAATATCCACTAATTTAGCTGACACGATGAAATCTAGGAATGCTTCAGAATCCTTGTTGAGTTTCCTGATTCCTCCCTTCTTCTCTGATAGTGAGGTTATCATATTGAAATACCCCCCATGATTACTTTTGCTCTGGGATATCTAAGCTTCAGATTCAATAAAGTTCTTAGGAAAATGAATTTTTCTTCTAACTTTTGAGGCCCGTAGACATTGATGCACAAATAGGTCTCTGAGTTGCCTATCACTTGAACTTCTAAGGCTATGAAGTGTCTGGTGGTCTCAGAGGAGAGGATTTTGATTACATGAGGATTCCACCAAGTCACTAAACCTCCCTCCCAACCATGATCATCTGTTTCCATATATTCCATTCGTCTACCTATCTTTCTACTTACATTTTTAATAATATTACTTGCACATTTGGTTTCTTGCACAAAAATAATATCCGGTTTTTCCTTCTGGATCTTCCTTTTTAACAGTCTCTGTTTTGTTTGGCCGTTGAGCCCTCTAACATTCCAAGAGATGACCTTCATTTTAATAAAAAAAGAATTAGGATCTAAGAGAAAATGCTTCTAGAGCTTTCATCTTACTAGAGTTTAAGAGCATGTGTCCCATTTCCTGTAGTGCTTCATTATTGGATTTGCACCCTCTTTTCTTCCTTTGTTTGGAGCTGGTGGTTGTTTGAAGTACGCTTTTAGTTCGGAGTCCCATTCCTTTTGCTATGCCCAGTTTCCTGTTTTGCATCTCCAACTCTGCCTTTTGCTTGGCTATGAATATTTCATTAATTTTCCTAAGTTCCTCTTCCGGTATGTTTTCCATCCCCTTCTTTCTCCAATATTCCACCATATCTGGTAGATTAACTCCTTCCAGCCCGAAAACCTCACTGAGTTCCATTTCCTCACTACCTATGTCACTTATAAGCATATCTGAATCCTCATCTGCTCCTTCTGTGCCTTCTTGATTCTTTTCAGTGTTGTTTGGAATATCCTCCTCCATTCCCTTGGTTGCTGCTTCTGTTGTTGTTTTGTTTGATTCACTGGTCTTGTACTCCTTATTATGGTCCTCTGTGTCAGTCTCAGTTTCAAACACTTCAAAAGCATTACTTGTGTTACTTCGTGTTGCGCTTGTTTTGCTTGGTCGTTTCCTGTTTGCTCTTTGTTTTTCTTTCGGTCGAATGAAGGTGTCCCTGAACCTTTCTTCTTGATCCTCCTTGTGTATTTCCGCTACTCTATTTAATGGACATTCCCTGATTAATTATCCATGATCATGGCACTTCCTGTAGCAAAATGGAATTTTCTCATAGTCAATAGCTTGGAAGTAGTCCTCATCCCTGTATTCCAGCCACCGACCTTCATGCAAAGCCCTTGAGACGTCCATCTCCACACAGATCCGTGCACAGGAAGTATATCTTCTTTGCAGTGTGGCCTCTGAATCTTTGATAAACGTCCCTAACTTGTCACCTATTTGTTTTAGAGCAGCATAGCCCCAATAGTTTATTGGGAGTGCGAAGAGGCGAATCCAGACTAGCACCTGCGTGAAGGTCTCTGTTGAACAGGTAAATCCCCTCTGCGGACAGAGGCGATCCCACTAGCCCAAAATGGGTCTAGCAACAATCAATTCACGCTGCTATGCAAGTTCCTAGTTGCATACTAAAAGGTGGATTACGAAGACCAACCTGGAATCCAACGCAAATGTCGAAGTAGAGTTGACCCTCCAGCTCCCTTGCTTCAGCAGGTCACAATCCTAGCGATCCTCGCGAACGGACACCTGCACATGCAAAGACCGAGACAACTACAAGCATAAAATCCACCAAAGTACAACTATATTTCAGTCAGAAAGGAAATAAATCAAACATCATAATAGGCAATGAGATTGAAACCATAATAGCAGTCGTTTATTAATGAATAATAGGCAGAGAAAGATACAACCAAGGTTCTGACGTTGAACCTATTCTCTGGCTGGGCGAGCAGCTATGTATGCCTTGCAATAGACCTTCTCTCTCTCAGGATTCCGGCAGCATAACCTCCCTATGCTTCAAGACTCTTACTATCACTCCAGGCAAGCAGAATCACAACTAGCATTACTCCAGAACTCCCAGAACTGGCTTGTCTAATGCATGAGGACAGACTTTTATAAATGGAGAAGGGAGGAAGATTCAATGCACCAGGACGCCCATTGTGGATCGACATTATATGCAAAAAGCTACTGAGAATAGATGTCAAGGATAGATGATGACTCTCGACCTCTATCAGATGGATTTTTTCCCTCAAAAGACTTCATGATCTTAAAGGAAAAAACATATGGGTGCGCATTTGCCAAAAATCATTACCAAACTTAGTTGGCGCGAGTGTTGTTCTAGGACAGAGCACCAATGGGCACGCCCCTTTTTGAGGATCTCAGTGATTGGTGCGGATAAGACACTGTGTACCTGCGCCAATGGAAAAATGGCACTTTTTAGGGATAATTTGCAGAAGGTGTCTTCAGGGAACATGAAGTACATACTCAGGGGAACATAATGCAAGTG
>APFE030453139.1:112384-147102 GCA_000404065.3 Pinus taeda | reverse complement strand
TTACACAAGCTTGAACCGTGGAGAACTCTGCTTGGATTCGGTTTCATGTTTACACAAGCTTGAAACGAAAAACTATGCTTGTTATAAGTTCGCATGCCCCCAGCATAATGACGCAAAACAAGGTACATGCCCCCCAAGCTTCATTGAATTCAACAGAGTAGATGGAATGAAGGTTCACTTTCGAGATCTTGGAAAGAATCGACTTGGATTTTACGAGATCTTAATCAAAGACTCGATCTGAAAAGGGAGTTGTTTCATTTTTTAATGAGGTTGACACATTAAAAGAACTATCCTCATAACCCTTGTTTCATTTTTTAACGAGCTTGACACAAGATCAGGAACTATGCTCGACACAAGCCGTTTCATTATTTTAACGAGGCTGATACATTAGCAAAACTATCCTCGAGACTCCTTGTTTCATTTTTTAGGGAGCTTGACATAGGAAAGTGAAATATGCTCCGAGGAGATCCAATTTCATTTTTTAGGGAGCTTGACATAGGAAAATGAACTATGCTCCGACCAATCCTAGTTTCATTTTTTAGGGAGCTTGACATAGGAAAATGAACTATGCTCCGACCAGACCTAATTTTATTTTTTAGGGAGCTTGAAATAGGCAAATGAACTATGCTCCGACCAATCCTAATTTCATTTTTTAGGGAGCTTGACATAGGAAAATGAACTATGCTCCGACTACACCTAATTTCATTTTTTAAGGAGCTTGACATAGGAAAGTGAACTATGCTCCAATCAATCCTAGTTTCATTTTTTAAGGAGCTTGACATAGGAAACGAACTATGCTCCAACCAATCCTAGTTTCATTTTTTAAGGAGCTTGACATAGGAAACGAACTATGCTCCAACATCCCTGATTCATTTTTTAACGAGCTTGACTCAAGACAAGGAACTATGCTCCGACTACACCTAATTTCATTTTTTAAGGAGCTTGACATAGGAAAGTGAACTATGCTCCGACCGAACCTAATTTCATTTTTTAGGGAGCTTGACATAGGAAAATGAACTATGCTCCAACCAATCCTAGTTTCATTTTTTAAGGAGCTTGACATAGGAAAGCGAACTCTGCTCCAACCAATCCTGAACAAGCATAATCACAACTAGCATTACTCTAGAACTCCCAGAACTCCTTCCATTCACTCCAGAACTCCCAGAACTCCCAGCCTCTCGAACCCCCCTTGTCTAATGCATGAGGACAGACTTTTATAAATGGAGAAGGGAGGAAGATTCAATGCACCAGGATGCCCATTATGGATCGACATTATCTGCAAAAAGCTACTGAGAATAGATGTCAAGGATAGATGATGACTCTCGACCTCTATCAGATGGATTTTTTCTCTCAAAAGACTTCATGATCTGAAAGGAAAAAACATATGGGTGCGCGTTTGCCAAAAATCATTACCAAACTTAGTTGGCGCGAGTGTTGTTCTAGGATAGAGCGCCAATGGGCGCGCCCCTTTTTGAGGATCTCAGTGATTGGTGCGGATAAGACACTGTGTACCTGCGCCAATGGAAGAAGGGCACTTTTCAGGGATAATTTGCAGAAGGTGTCTTCAGGGAACATGAAGTACATACTCAGGGGAACATAATGCAAGTGTTTTTAGGCTATGTCACTGCTCACAGGTCCTGGAATGTATCCCCCAATGTATGAAAATAGGGGTAACAGGGACGGTGACCAATGGTGACAAATTACTGTGTAACAGTCTCCTTCTCTGGCACAAAGTTGGGTTTCCATGGTTTCATGTAGAGGCCCGGTGAAGCTAAAAAGTAGGGGCCTCCATCAAATATTCTATCCTTGTCTTCTAGATTGGAAAAAACAACTGTGAAAAAACCTTTTGATCCGATGTGCAGACTGACATCTCCTTTGGGTTTCCATTGTTGTTTTATCCATTGACATAACGCTCTTTCCGTTGGCCACATTCCCATGAACTTGCAGATCACTACATGTTTAGTCATGTGGTCTCTGTAGGCTTGTATTTCTGGGTCCGTTAGCACCACTCTTAGGACTTCTGCCACTTTTGGTTTGCATGGGCCATGAGTGGGTTTGTCAGTGAGATTTTCTTGTGTGTTCTTCCTTGCCTCGTTTTCTTTCTCCGGAGCAGTTTTCTCATTGTTCTCTTGCTCCTTCTCTTGGTTATTCTCCTGCGCAGGAGTGGCCTGCGTTTCCTTTGCTTTGCTGTTACTGATTGCTCTTCGGTTTCCCTCTTTCCCTTTCAGCTTATGAGTAGACTGTTCCACCTTTTCCCCGTTTTCATTTTTTTCCTTGCTAGTTCCTACATCCGGCTTTGACGTTTCATACCCTAATATTTGCACCCCTTCCTGTGCTGGCTGTTTATTCAGGATTATCTGTTTGTGTGTGGGGGTCCCTATGGACCCCTCATTTACCATCTTTCGGGTCAGGATCTGTCCCCTTCTGAACAGTTCTGCCACCCTGACCCTGTTCCTGTCTAGCTTCAAACCCTAGGTTTGAAAACCTATGAACTGTTTCCTCTGTTCTCCTGCTTCAGAGACCAGACAATAATTTTTCTTTTAGATAAATCATAATTTCACTAAGTCATTGGTTAGATAAATCATATCTATATAAGCCTATACGATGCAATAATAACTCTGACAAGTCATGCACTAGACAAATTGTAACCAAGTAAGTCATACATCCAACATTTCCATCATCAATACCAAATCCATCCATTGATTTTCACGTGTCCAACCAAATGTATATAACGTTTGTAAGTAACAACATGGAACTGAAGAATAGAACCTTAACATAAGTGGCTATCTATGTTAAAATGGGCATCATAAATGCTCATGTGACATCCTTGTGGAACCCTTGAATAACAATTAGAGTTGAAACAGATTCAATTGTCCATCATGGAAAATAGTATTGAACCCGGGTATGCTATAAGGTGGTACCAAAACCAAAATAATGGCAAGCAATGAATTAGTGCACTATCAATTCCACTAGAAGGTGCTAGTATAAGTTTCATGCATATAATTTCTTTAATACCTTAGTGAATATAAAAGTCCCACTCTTCCAACTTGTTGGTTTTTCATCTTCCAAACCAATTAGTTAATCTTGAAAATAAAAACTCAAAACTACAGAAATTGTTTCCAACATACTTTATTTTTTGTAAATTGAGAGAAATGTCCTCTAAATGTGAAAGGTTCAAGTTTATTATATTTTTAATCATTGTTTACTAGTACTAAAACAATTTCATGATATATATTGCAGCTCACAATATGACCAAACAAATGAGAAATAATTAAATGAACGGAACAATTCCCTTTGCCCTATTGCTATTAGTATTTCCCTTCTAAATGGCACCACATCTCTAAAGATGCCTACTCCTTTCACAAGTGGCCAGTGACCACAAAAGTTGCGAAGAAAGTTGAGGGTCCTTTTATCCAAAACTAGAGACACATTATTTTTCACGGCATTTTTATTCGACACCAGAATAAGGGTAAAAGTGTATTCTAATATTTTCATTGGTCTTTTATTGACTAAATAAGCTTCCATTCTAAAATCTCAATTTCTCTACGAGCTGATATTCTTATTGAATTTAAGATCATCAAAACAACTATCACAATAAGCCTTACACAAGTCCATGGTATTCAATCTATGTTTTCACTAGAAAATTCCACCAACCATAAAATAATCATTAACATGACATATAGGATATTTTGAGCAGGACCTTGAATGATCTAGAACCCTTGATTTATGTTATCCATTCCGATAAGGTACTTTTTACACTCTGGGCTGTGCCCTAGATTGGCTAGCCCAAGTTAAGGCCATTTTTTTGGAGCTTGTTAGTAATTGAGCAGTATCAAGAGTCATTTTCCTAAATGATTAATTTGAGATCATTAAATGTCAATTGCAATGAAGTATAATAGTTAACAGAGCAAGCTTTTGATGTCTCGGTCTGTGATTTTTTCTTTTGAAAATTTCCATGAAATATTCGAATATTACATCTCTCGCCAAATCAATAATATAGACAAACCAATTGGGTTTAGATTTTAGTCTGCTAGTTTATTCTATTGGGAACACCTGCCCTTTATTCTCAAGATTTATTTTCGTGAGAACTTTTCATGTGTACCGATTATAGAGTGAATATTTAAAAACTTGCGAAGTTCTGTCCACTTTCTTATAGACCGTTGAAGATTCCAACCCGAGATTTCTTGGGTTTGAGTTATTTTTCGTAATTCTTTTTACTAAGGATTTTCTCAATATCCAGGCAGTTAAGTCTACTGTTCATTAGTATTTATAAAATTCTTAGATTCTGTTTCTTTTGGCAGTTGCCAATGACCTGTAGTTGCAGTTTAAAACATGCTGACCATAGATGCCTTTCGAGTTCTAGAGCAATAGTTGACATTTATTTTTTTGATGTATGTTAAATGGTGGACTTTTAGCACGATATTGATTTATTGAATTTGTTATTATTTTCAGGAGGAATTTGACACTTATGGTCCCAAGGCAATTTGGTTTTTGAAGCTGCAGTTCCTGAAAAAGAGGTCGAAAATCATAGAAATTGTTGCAGCACGTGATGTTGTATTTGCTTTGGCCCAATCTGTTGGCATTATGTTGTATATGTTGTACTTGATGGCAACCCACTCATAGAAGACCAATTCACTTATTCACAACAAGATGAGTCTACAGAAGGAATAACAGATGTGACAGAATACATGGGATGCAGGACAAAGGAATCAAATGACAAATTATAGTGCAACAGTGTTATTTTTAGGTTCCGCAGGTGCACCGTCCAAAAGGTGTGGACATTGGCAGGCTGCGCAGGTGCGCTTCTCATAAGATGTGGATATGCTCGCATGCATTCCGAACAAAAAGTACGAACCTAGAATGCACTGACTTTCATGCAGAGAAAAACATGCACGTGGAAAATCTTATGGTTTTGGTCCATGGTTTTGCATCTAAAATATTGAACCCAGGTTTTGGATCCCTAGTATTGGATCTCTATGGTTTTGGTCCATGGTTTGAGAAAGGCCATGACTATAAAAAGGGAAGGAGATCATTTGGCCACTTCACTTGTGTGTGTTGAATATCTTAAGGGCAAGATCTGAAAATCTAGTGATCGGTTTGATAGTTGGATCTGAATCAAGGAAAACCTGACCATTATAAGGGGATCTACTGATGGGTCGAGATCTCTTTGGTGTATGATCAGATCTGTGAATCTAACTGTCTGGAGTATAATTGAGGACTGATAAAGTGTCTGTACCCAGAGGTCCATAGGCGAGTTGATGGCGCAGGTGCGGATGTGCGCAGTCCAGTTGATGCCACAGGTGTGTAGGTGTGCAGTCTAGTTGACGCCGCAGTGCGGAGGTGCGCAGGCTCGACTGAGAGGAAGTGCGGATTTCCACAGGTTTCTATTGGTGAAGTTGCAGAATTCTCTTTGAAATATTTTTAGCTACCTTTGCTTATTACTGCTGAGTTTAGGGTTCTGTATTTGTGCTTGTTTGCTGTATTAAGAAGCTATTGATTCATTATTTGCTCAAGGAAGTTGGGGAATTTCAAATCTATTTGATGTTTGATTGATATTCTTGGATCCAGTCTGAAAATTTATGAAACGCGGTCCTTGGAAGAAAAAGAAGGGTGTAGCCTTCTGTAGGTTGAAGCCTACGTACTAGTAAAGGACTGCACCAGTACAAAATCATTGTAAAAAGAAGTTTCTAATTGAAAGAAGATAGAGACATATTGCAGTAGGTGGTTTTCACCCACATTGGGTTTCCACCTTATATCTTGTGTTCTTTGGTGTGACTGTTGTTCTATTTTTGTTGTTCTTGTTATATGGTTTTGACGCACAGATTAATATAAGGTATACACAAGTTTCATCTACAAGTATTTGTATAAATTGAAAAGAGTTTGATAATACTGATTCACCCCCCCTCTCAGTATTATTTTCAACAATTGGTATTAGAGCCGGTCCTTCAGGAAAAGCTTGATCGCTTGAAGGAAGATCTATCATCATGAGCAACTACGAAAATGAAGCATCTATCAGGCCACCGATATTTGATGGGACCAACTTCGTCTATTGGAAGGTAAGAATCACTGCCTATCTTCAATCTCTTGGCACAAAAGTTTGGGATATTTTGGAAACAGGATACACATTTCCGTCAACCACTCCTACAGATTCAGCTGGTAAGGAGCAGTATGAAACAAATGCAAAAGGTGTCAGTACTCTATTGGGAAGTCTATCTCAATCAGAATTTGTCAAGGTGATGCAACTCAAAAGTGCAAAAGAAATATGGGACAAGATTGTTCTGAGCTATAAAGGAGATGAACAGGTAAAACGAGCAAAATTACAAACTCTTAGAATTCAATATGAAAGTCTCAGAATGCATAATGATGAGAATGTGGCTAGCTATTTCCTACGTATAGATGAGATCATAAATTGTATGAAAAACTTGGGTGAAGAAATAAAAGAAGTTGTTTTGGTTGAGAAAGTTCTAAGATCTTTGTCTCCTAAGTTTGATTCAAAAGTTTCTGGCATAGAAGAAAAGGAGAATCTAAATAATCTTACCATGTCACAATTACACGGAATTGCTTACGAAATGAGAAAAGGAGGACCATCAGATAGAAGAGAAGCTGCATTCAAAGCTTCAGGAAAAGGAGATTACTATGAGCCAGGACATATATCAGAAGAAGAGGAAGAATCAAATTTTGTCAAGAACCTCCAACGGGGATATGGGAGATTTAGAGGTAAGCTACCTTTCAAATGCTTTGCTTGTGGAAGAGTCGGTCATTATGCTGCAAAATGTCCTCATAAAGATAAACTAGACAGAGGCAAGGAACCTGTTAGATGGAACAAAAAACCGTATATAAGTAAGAAGAGCTATTATACTCATGAAGACAGTGATGGACTTTCAAATAGTGATGAAGATGAACAAGGTCATGATAATAGATTTTTTATGGCTTTTGAAGATGATGATTTCTTGGATGCTATATATGAGGAAGGTCTTTATTAAGAAATTTCTAAACTTAAAATTTGTTTAGAAGAAAAGAATATGATTATAGGTACTCGAACATTCCAACTTGCCAAGAAGGATAAACACAATAAAAAGTTAGAATGTGAAATTGTGGGACTTAGAAAGGAAATTGAGAAAACACAAGCCCTTAATCTCAGATTTGCTAAAGGATCTGAAACTTTAGATGAGATTATCAAAGTGCAGTATTCTCCTCTAATCAAGACAGGTCTCAGATATTTTGAAGAAGCATCTCAATCTCAGAAGCAAGCACAGAAGCCATCCACCTCCAAAAGCTATCTTGATGCAGCAAGGAGAAATGAACAACAAAAGCATGATGTAGATCACCAGGTAAATCAAGGACAAGTTGCTTCAAGAATGAGCAAAGATTATTGGGAGAAATCTACTTCAAGGATGAACAGAAGCCTCAACTGACCACAGGTAAATCGTTCTCAATTTAGTTCAAGAATGGATTGAAACTACAATCTTATGGTTGGTAGATTTGATAGTCGCAGGAATTTCTTCAATGGCCAATGTTTCTCTTGTCATAACTTTGGTCACAACGCTGCTCAGTGTGTTGCCTACAAGACCATCATGACTAGGGAAGCTCAAAAACAAAGGGGTATGACAGGAATCATGAAAAGTACCTACAATAACTTCTCTGCTCTTGAAAATGAAATAGAATGCACTATCTGTAACAATTTTGGTCATGAAGATTCTGAATGCAGAAGCAGGTTTCGGCAAACAATTCAGAAGGAGCAGGCTTCATTGAGTTCCAAAACATGGAGAAAGAAAGAACCTCAACCAGAAATATGTGGGATCGCGTTATATACAGGACAGGAAAATCAATGGTACATTGACAACAGATGCTCAAAACATATGATAGGTGATAAAGGAAAACTTCAGTCATATAATGCCTTAGAAAGGGAAAAGAAGGTATCATTTGGAAATGACACCCCTGCATTCATAAAAGGTAAAGGTTCTGCTCAGTTGAAAAATAAGGTCAAAGCTGGTAATGTTATGTATGTTGATGGCTTAAAGCATAATTTATTAAGTGTTAGTCAAATGTGTGATCAAGGAACTGATGTAATATTTAGATCAAATGGATGCATTGTTCGTGAGCTTGACACAGGAAAAACAGTGATCAAAGGCACAAGAAATCCAAATAATTTATACATATTCAAAGAAGGAGAACAAACATGCTATCTGAGCAAGAATGACGAACACTAGCTATGGCACAGAAGATTGGGGCATTTTAGCTTCTCCCGGATCAGGAAAGCATGCAAATGTCAGGCAGTTCATGATCTTCCTGACATCAGAATTCCAGATAATACAATATGCAAATCATGTCAATTTGGTAAGCAAACCAGAACTAATTTCCCTGAGAAGGAAGGATCAGCTAGCAGGCCACTTGAACTTGTCCACACTGATATATGTGGTCCAACTAGGAAGAGGTCACCTCGAGGAGAAGAGTATTTCATATTGTTTATTGATGATTTTTCGAGGATGTGTTGGATAAGACTCATGAAGTATAAAGATGAAGCTTTCAAAAAGTTCAAGTCATTCAAAGCCTTGGTTGAAAACTAATCAGATCGCAGAATCAAATGTCTCAGATCTGATCGAGGAGGGGAATTTACCTCAGATGAATTTTTTGATTTTTGTGAAGAACATGGAATCAGAAGAGAATTTTCTGCTTCAAGGACTCCTCAGCAAAATGGAGTAGTGGAAAGGATGAACAGAATGATTCAACAAATGGCCCGTGCTATGCTTGGTGAGTATGGAACTCCCGCAATCTTCTGGGGTGAAGCCACATTTTCCGTTGTTACTATTCTCAATAAGACAAACGTCCGGGTAAACAACGCTCAGACTCCTCATGAACTTTGGTATGGTAAGACTCCCACGGTAAAATACTTCAAAATCTTTGGAAGCAAATGCTACATTAAAAAGACTGATGAAAATTTTGGCAAGTTTGAACCTAGAGCAGATGAAGGCATTCTACTTGGCTACTCTCCTCACAGCAAAGCTTACAAATGTTACAATAAAAGACTCGGCAAAATTGTTGAAAGCATTGATGTAGTGGTTGATGAAGAAGGAAACTCTCCTAAACAAGAAAAATCTGAAGTTTTCGAAGATGGCGAAGACTATCCGTCAACATCAAATCAGATTCACGACGAAGAAGAAATCCATGAAGCACCAGAAGAACAGATAAGGATAGAAAAGAAGACTCCATCCAGATATGTTCAGAAGAATCATCAAATCCCAAATTCTGGGGCAGAAAGAGGCAGATGTACAAACAAGGAGAACCATTTCAGAAGCTTCAAGCTATCTAGCATTGCTCTCCTCCACTGAACCACAGAATGTAAAAGAGGCATGCAAAGATGAATGCTGGGTCAAAGCCATGGAGGAAGAACTTGAACAGATTGAGAAGAATAACACTTAGGAGTTGGTTCTTAGACCACAAGATAAAAATGTCATAGGGACAAAATGGATTTTCAAAAATAAGCTAAATGAAAATGGAGAAGTTGTTAGAAACAAGGAAATACTTGTTTGTAAAGGGTATGTGCAACAAGAAGGCATAGAATTTGAAGAAACTTTTGCTCCAGTTGCTAGGCTTGAGGCTATAAGAATGTTCCTTGCTCTCTCTAGCTTTCAATAGTTCAAAGTATTTCAGATGGACGTAAAATCTGCCTTTCTGAATGGAGACTTAAATGAAGAAGTGTATATTGAACAACCTGATGGGTTCATTCTTGGAAATGATCCAAAACTTGTATGTAGACTTAAGAAGGCACTCTATGGTCTTAAACAGGCTCCAAGGGCGTGGTACTATCGTCTGGACAAATACCTTCATCAACAAGGCTTCTCAAAAGGCTCAGCAGATAACAATCTATATATAAAAATTGATAATGATAAATTGCTAATACTTGTTGTATACATGGATGATATCATTTTTGGTAGCAATGAAGAAGCCATGAGTCAAAACTTTGCTTTGGTGATGCAAAAAGAATTTGAAATGTCTTTGCTTGGTGAGTTGACATACTTCCTTGGTTTACAAATCCAACAAAATAAAGATGGTATCTTTTTATCACAAACCAAGTACCTAAAGCAAATCTTGAAGAAATATGGCATGGAAGACTTGAAACTGGTATGTACCCCTATGGTAACAGGATGCAGCCTCAGCGCTAATGATGAATCAATAGTAGTTCATCAACCAACCTATAGATCCATGATTGGCAGTCTACTCTATCTGACAGGAACTCGACCAGACATCATGCATGCGGTGGGAATAGTTGGAAGATTTTAGGCTAATCCAAAAGAAGCACACCTTCAGGCAGTTAAGAGGATCTTCAAATATCTTCAAGGAACACAAAACTATGGCTTATGGTATCCTAGAGATACATATCTCACACTTCATGCATATACATATGCAGATTGGGTAGGAAGCGTGGATGATAGAAAAAGCACTAGTGGTGGTGCATTCTTTATGGGATCTAGATTAGTATCTTGGTTCAGCAAGAAACAAAGTTCAATTGCTTTATCTACAACTGAAGCAGAATATATGGCTGCTGCATCTTGTTGTACACAACTTCTTTGGATGATGCAAACTTTGCAAGATTTTCAAATCACCTGTACTCCACCTATCTCCATCTTCTGTGATAATACAAGTGCAATCAGTATTTCAAAAAATCCCGTCATGCATTCAAAAACTAATCACATACGTATAAAGTATCATTTTTTAAGGGAACAAGTGCTTGAACAAAAGGTTAAATTAGAGTATGTTCCCTCCAAGGAACAAGTTGCTGATATACTCACCAAACCATTGCCCAGGGAGACATATGAATACCTCAGACAGAAGCTGGGAGTCGTTGATGCATCATCTTGCTGTTGAATCTTGTCTGTGGTTGTACGCAGGTGGATATGCATACATATGCCAGTTTATGAGGGTACAGTCGCATGGTTCTGATAGAGACCATCTGGCACAGGTTCAGGGGGAGCATATCTTCTTCGAATAATGCATTGTTGGCATTATCTTAGAAGTCCTTGGTTTGATTCCACAGTTGTTTTTGGTGGAATAGATGTTTGATGGTCTGAAGATCATCTTCGTGTAGACATTTCTTATAGTTAGGGGGAGCATGAATAGCCTTCAGCAAAATAGGAGACTTCAACAGATTTGTACACCTTGTCATATTCAGCAAGTCCGCCCTTTGCCCTTGATGTCAAAGGGGGAGATTGATTGGGTATTGTTGCCATCAAGTCCAAAGGGGGAGATTGTTGGCATTATGTTTTATATGTTGTACTTGATGACAACCCACTCATAGAAGAGCAATTCACTTATTCACAACCAGATGAGTCTACAGAAGGAATAACAGATGTGACAGAATACATGGGATGTAGGACAAAGGAATCAGATGACAAATTATAGTGTAGCAGTGTTATTTTCGGGTTCCGCAAGTGCACCATCCAAAAGGTGCGGACATTGGCAGGCTGCGCAGGTGCGCTTCTCATAAGATGCAGATATGCTCGCATGCATTCCGAACAAAAAGTGCGGACCTAGAATGCACTGACTTTCATGCAGAGAAAAACGCGCACGTGGAAAATCTTATGGTTTTGGTCCATGGTTTTGCATCTAAAATATTGAACCCAGGTTTTGGATCCCTAGTATTGGATCTCTATGGTTTTGGTCCATGGTTTGAGAAAGGCCTAGACTATAAAAAGGGAAGGAGATCATTTGGCCACTTCACTTGTGTGTGTTGAATATCTTAAGAGCAAGATCTGAAAATTTGGTGATCAGTTTGATAGTTGGATCTTAACCAAGGAAAACCTGAGCATTATAAGGGGATCTACTGATGGGTTGAGATCTCTTTGGTGTATGATCAGATCTGTGAATCTGACCGTCTGGGGTATAATTGAGAACTGATAAAGTGTCTGTACCCAGAGGTCTGCAGGCGAGTTGACGGCACAAGTGCGGAGGTGTGCAGTCCAGTTGACGCCGCAGGTGTGGAGTGCGCGGTCCAGTTGACGTTGCAGTGCGTAGGTGCGCAGGCTCGACTGAGAGGAAGTGCGGATTTCCGCAGGTTTCTATTCGTGAAGTTGCGAACTTCTCTTTGAAATATTTTTAGCTGCCTTTGCTTATTACTGCTTGAGTTCAGGGTTCTGTATTTGTGCTTGGTTGCTGTATTAAGAAGCTATTGATTCAGTATTTGCTCAAGGAAGTTGGGTAATTTCAGATCTATTTGATGTTTGATTGATATTCTTGGATCCAGTCTGAAAATATATGAAACACGGTCCTTGGAAGAAAAAGAAGGGTGTAGCCTTCTGTAGGTTGAAGCTTGCGTACTGGTAAAGGACTGCACCAGTACAAAATCATTGTAAAAAGAAGTTTCTAATTGAAAGAAGATAGAGACATATTGCAGCAGGTGGTTTTCACCCACATTGGGTTTCCACCTTATATCTTGTGTTCTTTGGTGTGACTGTTGTTCTTGTTATATGGTTCTGACACACAGATTAATATAAGGTATACACAAGTTTCATCTACAAGTATTTTTATAAATTGAAAAGAGTTTGATAATACTGATTCACCCCCCCCAGCATTATTTTCAACACAATCTGGTGTTTGTGCAGCATTTAGCAGGGTTGAGAAGATAGACATGTTAAGAAGACCATTTGCTTTTGAAGTGTTAATTATGTGGCTGATATTCTCTTCGGTTCTATAAGGTGGTTTCTTGCTAGTGTCTGAATTTTTGTTCTGCATTGAGAAAGGCCAATAAGAAAATATGCTACCTGAATATAAGCCCGAATGAAGTGATACACAACCTCTTTTATCAAGAACAATGATTCTCTTATCACAGTGTCAGTATATGCCTCGGATAATTTTAGTTCATTGAAATGCAAAACAACACCTATTGAGTATGTTTTTCTCTGAATTATTCTGATCCAAGTTTGTGAATCATGAACTTCAAGTTTGGTTTGGAATATATGCAATGTATTCAAGCTTTGTGCAACTTGAATGATAGATTTTTTGGTAATGACACGAATCATGAAAATTTGTAGGTATATCTGGAGGGGTCAACCAGATGCAGGCTTTGCCTTATTCGAGTCCGAGTCATTGAAATGGCCTGGTTTTGTAGAGTTTGATGATGTGAATGGAAAAGTTCTCACCTACTCTGCCTAGGAAGGGTAAGCTTGGTATTTATGCGAAATTTTTTTTGATGCATAGTGTTTTCGTAAAACTTTACTAGATCTACTAATTGTGTTGCAGTGTTTCTGATGGTTTTAGCATCTATAAGGTGTTCGACTTAAAGAACTACACATTATTGTATTCAATACCAGATGAACATGTTCAAGGGATAAAGATCAGGTAGAGATGATATGATCTACTTTATCTAAGAGATTGTAAAACAGAGCTCAAGTTCCTTTGAAATGGATATTTCAATAGTTGTCAATCCTAGCAATGATTAGAGTTTATGAATGGACCATTGTTCTTACATCGATTTCCATTAAATCTTCTGATCCATTTTTCTCTTTTACTTCTTTTTCTGTTGCCGATTTGAGGACAGCCCAGGGATAATGTTACTAATATTCGACAGGCCAGTGGGCATGTTCCGTTAAAATTTTTATCTATAGAGGATGACACTGTTTTAAAAACATTTAATCACCTATTGCATCGCAATAAGAAGGTTGAATTTATTGAGCAGTTCAATGAGAAACTTATCGTAAAACAAGAAAATGAGAAC
The DNA here is from genome assembly GCA_000404065.3 of Pinus taeda. NCBI lineage: Eukaryota > Viridiplantae > Streptophyta > Pinopsida > Pinales > Pinaceae > Pinus > Pinus taeda. The sequence goes on along the minus strand of APFE030453139.1, from coordinate 133,391 downwards.
CTACAAATACTGGATGTGACTTGTGTTTTCTCAGTGACCCCATTTTTTTTTTGGCTTTTAAAATCTTAGTTTAATGATTTCCAATTCTTGTTTTTTTTTTGAAATGCTGACCTATATTTCTGCATAAGGTTCTATTTGTAAATGCTGCCAATCATTGTGGTAGGTTCGCAATACGCAATTGGCTGAAGTAAGTAGGGCAGAGTTCTTGACTCCTTCACGTTTATTTTTCTTTATGAGAATCAGTTATTCTTGACATTCCGCAATCGTACAGTGGCTGTATGGAATTTCAGAGGGGAGCTGGTTACCTCATTCGAGGACCACTTGCTATGGCATCCTGATTGCAATACAAATAACATTTATATTACTAATGACCAAGATTTGATTATTTCTTACTGCAAGGCACTTCCTCTTTCTTCTAGAGCAGAAGAAAATGGTAAGATATCCCAGGCCTCAACTTTGTTGTTCAAATACAGGTTGTAAATTTCTATTGCTAAAAAGATTTACTTTCTTATAATAGTTCTTATTTTTTTTTTTGTATATAATGACTGAGATGTACCTCGGAGTTTGCAGTTGGTTCTATAAATATAAGCAACATATTAACTGGAAAGTGCCTGGCGAAGATTCATGCGAATCATCCAAATGTTCAGATTAGTCCTAGAAATCACCCAAATGCCTCTACAATCAGAAGTACTGTAGAAGAAGCACTTGAAGACATCACTGCCTTATTCTACGATGAAGAGAAGTATGAAATTTATACTGGCAATTGGCATGGCTTGGTTCATGTTTGGTCTAACTAATTAATGTTTGTATGTTGTGCATATCCAATCAATCATTCACTGGATTTTATGTCGAAATCTCAAGCACTGGGCCTGACAACAATGTTGCTAATTGATCGAGTGTTTGGATTATGCTTCTTGATAGCAAGAAATATGGATGTTTAAGATGCTCAATAAACAGTGATAGAGAAAGGAGCTAGTGGCAACATAATTCAAATTATGAAAGTTTTGATTCTTCCCATGTATAACTGACAAGGGTGTTTGATATGTGAGTTGTCTGATAATATGACTCAATGGGCAGGTGCTCAAATTGCAGGAAATTGCGATTGATACAGTAGATAGTTTAGTCTCCTATAAATTTGTATTATGAATTGTAATTGACCCTTACCATCAAGGGTCTCTAATTTAATATTTTCTTTATTTTTTTGTAGAAGACTTGTTTTCTCATGTGTTTTTAAAGCTCTGCACAACGTTGGAATCAAGCTCTAAGGATCGTAAATTTTATAAAGGTCAAAGCTAATCTCTGCAATGCTCAAGAGACATGCAATGGAAATACTTCCCTTTATCTTACAAGTGTATAAAATGAATATATTATCACCAAATTTTTAAAGATTTAATTATTGGGGATCACCATATGCTTAAAGCTGTAATGATTGGGATGAGTCAGCTGCTTTACATTTTTTTTTTTTGGCTTTGTATTCTACATATACTGCCTTGAAAAGAAAATACCTTCTGATGAATGTATTAGGCGGCATAGCTTCTACACGTCACTAGATATGTTGCTAATTTGTTATTTGTTTGGATATGTTGCTAATTTGTTATGTGTTTTAGGCCTCATCTACGAGGCCACAATTTTGCCTGTGATCCAAGTGGATGTTGGTGGCCACCCACCAATCCCATTTGGACCCCCACAACTGTCTCTTTCAATTTTTCAGTTTCCTTAATTATAGCACAATTTACTATTTTTAGCAGTTTTTCGGGTCCAAAACTTCCAGAGCCGTTTTGAGGCCCTAAACGACGTTTTTTTGGGAAATATACCACTAACGATTTTTTAATCAAAAAATCGTCTTTTCCGTCGTATTCCTCGGAGAGATCTTTCCAACGGGCTATCATGCGCGTCAAACGGAGGTAATATGACCAATTCGCGACCCCAAGAAGTTGATGTACCAACTTACCCAAAAACGGGGCCCACAATTTGGCGTTTCATCTTCTAGGGTTGGGTTTTGGAAAGTGAAGGGTTTTCCATTATTTCTCAACAATAAATAGGCCTTCGAGCCTCATTGTAACACAGTTCAGAGGCATGTAGCCACCACATCTCTTCTCAGAGATAAGCTACCATCGCCCTAGCTGGTTTATTTCCACTTCTGTTTGTAAGCATCTTTCAGTATTTTACAGTAATGAAATGAAGTATTATTTCTGCTGCATATCTATCTTTATGGTTATCTCTATATTTTATTGCGTTCCTATTTAAATCCAGATCAGCCTGGATGGCGAAATTCTTGCTGGAATCTAGTGAATCTTTTTTTTTCTTCAAGAAATCTAATCTCGGGAGTGTTTGAAATGGATTCTGCACCCTCAGGATCCCCCGAGCACCCAAAATCCTGAAGCTTGACCGCTGTAACCAGGATTTAAAAAAATTCTGCAGGATTTTGAAAATTTGCTGGAATTTCCATTGTTTTCCGGAGAAAATTGTGAACTCGTTAGGCAATAGATTTTTTTGGTTTTATTGGCGTTGAACATTGTGATGTTTTCCTAGACCATCAAAAGAAAATGATTTTGGTATGGAATCTTTTGGGCAATTCCCTCGAGTTCAATTCTGTAGCAACTTTAATAAAATATCCAATGCACATTCGAGTGGCAAACAAGTTGGGCAAATTGCATTTTTCTGTTTTGGTATTCATAGAGATAGTACTGTTCTGAGTTGTGCCTCCAAATATGGTATTACTTGCATATATTGGATCCTGAGTTTGAACATGTCCCCAGAGGATTTTGTTGTTGTTAGGCAACTTTCAACGTTGACTATTTCTGCCTCTGTGTATGGCTTTATTTTTCAAGTAAGTTATGTTTTTTTTGTAAGTTAGCTAGTTATCTATTATCTATTCATATTCACATAAAACTGTACATACTGTCCAATACAGAGTCTGACATCCAATTTTTCCAAAAATATAGACATATCTTTTGTTTCTAGGTCAGTGAGCAGACCTATTGCTCAATTTTTACACTCGGTTGTTACTGCATGGATTTCACACAGGGTTAAATACTGGTTTCAGACAACTGCTGCAGCAGTGCCAGAGGACAAAGACCAGGCCAGGGAGGCAAGAAGCAACTCCAATCGATGCGGATTCATATCACGAGGACAGATCCCTCGCTCATTGATTTTTAGGGGCCCTCGTTTCCTTGTTTTTGAAGACTGCTTTGAGCATAACATCTATGGGGCCTCTGTCACAGTTTATCTAGAGCTAATAGGATTTCAGATGTAGTAAGAAAGGGATCAGAGAAGCTATTGTGACAAACTGTGATCCTAATTCTGATAAAGGGAACATTAAGGAGACTTGGTTATGGATTTTTGGTAAGGATTGAGTAGGCATATGGTGAATAGGTTATTAGCAGTACTTCACGTGTTTTCTGAAGGGGAATGGTTATGATACTGTTAATTGAAACCACAACTCAACAAAAATCGTTATAAAAACTCAGCCTCAAATTGTGTTAATAAATTTTAATAATCTACATAAGGTTTATTTATGAACAAGACACCCTTACTTGATTAGGGCTACATTGCATAGAGTGATATTTCAGATGGATCAAGTCAAAAAACTTTAGCTGAAAAGCTAACATAAAAGATAAAATCAGTTTGAAGTATGTAATATTTTTGCATTGTCCGGGAGTACTATACTTTGCAAGGTTTTGTACATCTTCGCACCTATACCAACAACAAGTCACGTAAAGCTGAATGTTAAATAATTTTAGTTTCAGGAATGTTTCAACAATGAAATTCTGTCTAGATAAACTAGATTTTACTAGTTTTGTGTAGCTCATGACCTAGTTGAGAGATACTGTAGGTTGTTAAGGAACTAACTAAATTTATCTAAAACATACTTTGGTTCATTTGGTGCAATATAAATTAAAGAAACTTACAACTGGTCTATTTCATTCTCGAGAGCATGCATTCTACTAAGGCTAAAGCCAAATAACTTTTTATTAAATATTATCGTAGTTCGCAGTATCTTAATGGATGTTTTAGCTTCTTAAAGAAAATTTGTTTCCTCAAGAGTTTCTAAAAGTCATATATATGGGACAATTTGATGAAGCCATTCATCTCATTGTCTTGGTGATAGAAAAAGGTTGTGCAAAGCAATACTTAGATATTCCAGGGTTTAATCCTCACTGAACTATCAACAGATTGATGGGGAAATGAAGAGAATTTAACTAATCTTTATTTGTCTACTTGTGCATAGTAACCCTACGCTGCCCAATTTACTTGTGTTTCATTCCTCTATTCAAAATTCAGGGCGTAGACATCCCAATTGACAATGACCAATGCAACTTTAACCTTTCTTTCATCTTACAGAGTTTGCAACTTTTGCCAACGCCACCAAAACAATTGCTATAATTGTATCCACACCGCACCGAAGCGGCAACTGGTAAGACTGACACCTACAACTATGGTGGGATGGTTGAGTTGGAGTTTCAATCCCTGCACTTTGGAAGGCGCCCGAAAATGAGAGAATAGTATGGACAAGGATTTCCAGGAAGTCCAAAATTTTATGATTAGCATTCTTCTTTAAGTTATTGTTATCTGAGTGGTTAAAGAGATAGACTTGAAGAAGGTCTACGTTATTCAAATGAAAATCTCAGTCTCCCCTCTTCGAGTTATGCTGATAAATATACTTGAATTTCACTTTTCTCTGTATAAGAAGCGAAATACTTTTCTGGAATGAAAAGGGAGATGGCGACAAAGAACACACGATGGTGTAACAAAGGGGGACACACATACATATTTATACACGACAAGAGTGTTTCAATGTGGACAGATTTTAGACTCGACTAGAGTGAGCAGATTTACATGTTCTTGAAAATCTGGACATTTGAATTCTAAAGAAAAATAATTTACAAGCTGGGCTAACTCATACAAAGAATTATGTTTACAAAAAGATGAACTGGAAGAAGTTGTATCTACAATGGAAGGGTCTCTGTAGTATTTGGATAATTTATAGGTGGCTTCAATTCTTCGGTGGTTAATTGTAGATCTTCTTGGGAAAGAGATGACAACAAAAGTCAGATTATTAGTAATATCAATAGAGGTGATATTCTTTGGCAGAAGAGGTTTGGGATTATTCACCACCCAATGCTCTGGAAATGTCAAGTCTTCCCATTGGATTGTCTGATGCTCAATTTTTTGATTTTTTGCATTAGTCATGACAACGATACTTGACTTTGAGTCTCTACTGGGTGTATGGCGGATGGCTAGCCACAAGGTATTAGTGTGACGAAAACAACCTTTGGTCTGGATGGCAATATTATTTCTCTTCTTTTTCATATCGAAACCAGTAGTCTGAATTTGGAGTTGCAGAATCTGGTCTATGGTTTCGTCAAAGGTGTAAACAGAGAAATTTGGGTAACAATCAAAATAAACTGGGCCATCAGAGAGAGGAGCAACAATTCTGCCTATTAAGGAATCTATATACTTATTGTGCGTCATATCTCTGGCAGTTGCTAACACAAAAGTATGTAATCCTTTATTATCAAAGGATTGATTCCTACTTGGATGCATCCTAGATGCAAATAGTTTGTCTTCAACCTTTTTGCCTTGGCTTGTAATTTTTTTGGATTTAAAAGAGATATAGTCTGGATTTAAAAGAGATACATCATATCTACATTGAACAAAATGCAAGATCGGTTAGACAACCTCAGCGGAGAATGAACCCAAACCTATAAGAAATTGTTAAGGAAGAGTTGCAGAATTTGTTAAATGTAAATTTCATCTATCCAATATCCGACAGTCAGTGGGTTTCACCCCTAGTAATCGTTCCTAAGAAGAATGGAAAATGGAGAGTATGCATCGATTACAGGGAATTAAACAAAGCAACATTGAAAGACCACTTTCTGTTACCTTTCATAGACTAGGTCTTAGACACATTAGCAGGGAAAAAATATTTTTCCTTCTTGGATGGGTTCAGTGGATATAACCAGATTTAGGTAGCCCCTGAAGATCAAGATAAAAACACGTTCACTTTTCCATGGGAAACTTATGCTTACCGGGTACTTCCCTTTGGGTTATGTAATGCTCCAACAACATTCCAAAGAGAAGTCCTCAACATTTTCTCTGACCTTATTCATGATTGTGTGGAAGTGTACATAGATGATTTCACAGTCTATGGGGATTATTTCAATGAAGCACTAGAAAATTTAGAAAAAGTATTAATAATATGTAAAGAAACAAATCTCTCATTAAACCATGAAAAATGCTTCATGATGTTTAATGAAAGAATTTTTTTTGGTCATCATATTTTAGGAGATGGAATCAATGTAGACTCATCTAAAGTTGAAGTCATTTCTAAGTTATCAGTGCCAAGTTGTCAAAAGGATGTTAGAAGTTTTCTTGGTTTTACTGTATACTATAGAAGATTTATAGAAAACTTCACAAAAATTGCATCCCCACTCTTTAAACTACTCACCAAACACTGTGAATTCAGTTGGGATTCTGAATGTCAAGCTACCTTTGAAACTTTGAAAAAGAGAATTTCTGAAGCACCCATCTTAAAAGGACATAACTGGAATTTTCCTTTCCATATCTCAACAGATGCTTTAGATTCAACTTTAGGGGCTGTGTTAGGACAAAAATATCTTACTCCTTATGAAATCTATTATACTAGTAAAAATATAACTCCTATAGAGTTAAATTATACTGTAAGCGAAAAGGAGTTTTTAGCTGTAGTTCATGCCATTAACAAATTCAGATATTATATAACTAGCAATGAAACCTTTGTTCACACAGACCATTTTGCCATTAGATATTTAATGAATAAACTAGTCGCTAATGGAAGAATAACTAGATGTCTCCTACTTTTACAAATTTAACATAACCATTCTAGATAGGCCAGGAAAACAAAACACAATTACCGATTTCTATCTAGAATACAAAATGAAAATAATGATCAACCGGTAGCAGATAAATTTCCTGATGAATATCTTTTTGCAGTATCTACTAAATCACCTTGGTATGTAGATATTGCTAACTATTTGGCCACAGGAAAAATTCCATTTCATTTATCCCCTAGAGAAAAGAGAAGAATAGTCCACAATAGAACATCCTATTCATGGATAAATGAAGAATTACACAAGACAGGACCAGATCTCACCATCAGAAGATGTGTTCGGGAGGACGAAATACGGGAGGTACTTAAAGCTTGTCACGATGAGCCATGTGGAGGACATTATTTTGACAAAAGAACTTCTTACAGAATCTTGCTTCTAGGATATTATTGGCTTTCCATTTTCAGGGACACCAAGGAATATGTTAAAAGATGCGACAACTGTCAAAGAATGGGCAAACCTACTCTTTCAAATGAAATTCCACTGCAACCACAGGTACTCATTGAACCATTTGAAAAATGGGCACTGGATTTTGTTGTACCAATCAACCCACCTTCAAAGCAAAAGAAGTATATTATGGTATGAACTAATTATGTCACTAAATGGGTAGAGGCTAAAGCACTTCCTTTTGCTATGGAAAATGTTGTAGTTCCATTTCTTTTTGAGGATATTTTTATTCGTTTTGTTGTCCCAAGAGAAATTGTAACAGATCAAGGAACACAGTTCACATCTAGACTAACGCAGAAGCTTGTGGACCAATACAAGATAAAACATCGAAAGTCCACGCCATACCATCCACAAGCTAATGGACAAGTTGAGTCCACAAATAAAGTGATTAAGGCTATCCTTACCAAGACTGTACATCTACGCAGTAAAGATTGGTTGGAAAAGCTTCCAAAAGCCTTATGGGCCTACTAAACTACATGGAGGAATACTACAGGGCATACTCCCTATGAACTTGTTTATGGGAAGTAAGTCTTACTTCTGATGGAGTTCCAGATCCAGACCTATAAGACAACAGTCTAGTTAGATCTTGACTTGTCAGAAGCCCATAAACAAAGGATGACACAACTAAATGAGCTCAATGAAATCAGACAAGAGGCCTTCCAGATAACTAGCCTAGTTCAATAACAAAGGTCAAGATGGCATGATAAGTACATTAAAGAAAGGAAATTTCATTCGGAATATTGGGCATTTCTCCTTGATTCAAAATTAAAAAAATTTCAAGGAAAATACCAAACCCATTGGCTTGGACCTTATGAAGTTGAAAATGTCTTTGACAATGATGCAGTCAAAATTAATACTATTGATGAATAGAAAACTTCTATATTAGTAAATGGACATCGACTCAGGCTTTACCAAAAGCCATTAATAAAAGAGGAATTTGTTAAAATGTTTCAAGATAATTCAAAACTGAAGATGGTCAAGAATTCTTCTTCTTCTTTTCCACCTTAGAAATTTTTACTTAGTTTACTCTTAAAATAATAATAATAATAAGTAAATATATATATTATATATATATGTCAAAAAGGAAAAAAGAAAAAAAAAAGGGTATAAACATGAAAACCAACATGCTGTTGGCAAGTTTATACAGAAAATTTAGAGTGAAAACTAATTTTTGTAGGCACTTCAAATTTTCCTTTCAAAAAAAATAATAATAAAAAAGTCATTTTATTAAAAGTTTTTCTTTCACATCTTGGACAACTTTCCACATCTTGGACAAATTTCCGTAGCTATGACAAGTTTCTGCAACCTCATAAAATTTTTGATGCTACAAGGACACTTGGTGATTTGGATTAAAGGACAGCTGACAGAGCAAAGTACATGCAAGAGATAAAAGGACAACAAATAAGGTTAGCAAAAGAGATCAAAGGTATGTGCTACTTTAATTTAACAATAGGGAAGGTTATATTGTATATATGATTAAGAAGATATAGTACTGCCGGAAACTAAAATGCAATCATTGTAACCTAAGGGTGATGGTCGCCTAATAAAAATATCATATTCCACCACTTTAAAAGTCATGTCATGTCCCCATTCCAGATCCGCCGAAGTAATTACCAAATCATCACTTTAAATGCGCCTAACAGTCGGATTCACTCCTATAACCCTTATGATAATTCACTTGTTCTTCCCTATCCTTACACTCCTCTGAACTTTCATAGCTACTCCATCTTTCCACCACTTATCAAACCCTTCCAGCTCCATTTTCTTGTCAAGGTATTCAGTCTTTGAGGCAAAGAATCCTTCAGAATGGGGATAATTGTTAGAACTAAGCCAACAACAAAGCAATTGTTGGAGGGGTACCCATAGACTAAGGAACTGCTGCAAAAGAAACAATGGTTGTGGTTCATTGAAAAATTCAATGGATTTCACAGGGAAGTAACCAAGTCATTTGCACACTCATTTGATGGGACAGAAGTCAAAATAGGAGACATTAAGCTCACCATAACAGAATCCATGATCGCAAACGCTATTGAGCTACCAAAGAGTGGGGAAAAATGGTTTAAGAACATGGGAATTGATGGGGAGGATTGGAAGGTCTTCCTCAAAAATCTGAACATGGACACTACTGTCTATAAGAAAGATATTCCCAGCACAACTCTTAAGAATAAATGGAGAAACTTATTACTTGTGCTTCAAAAGTTTGTTGCTTGTGAGGGTAGGTTTGGGAAAATGTATTTTTATCATGTTAGGATGATGATGCATTTCCTTGAAGATCGCCAGATGAACCTTCCCTACTTCCTCTTAAATAGTCTCAAGAAAATTTCGAGTATCATCATGGCCTGATAAAAATATTGGTCGAATTTCATCTCCAAAGTATAGGGGATAACTGGGAGAGTTTCCTAGTGAGGAACCACTTTGAAGAAAAATCCCTAGAAAAAGCAAGCAACAGGAGGGCCCCCAGAGGAAGAAAGAGAACCATAGAAATCATAAAGGAGCAGGCACCTTAGACTCAGATAGGAGTATCAGAAGAAGAGCTTCCTATAGTGAAGATTTTGCAGAGAATGAAGAGGGGAAGCCTTAGAAGAAAGAAAGCCAACAAAAGTAAAGAAGAATTCTCACAAACTAAGCTCCCTCCTCAAGAAGAAAAACCAGAGACTAAAAGAAAGAAAGTACAGGAAATACAAAGCTTAGGATTGAGGAGAAGTACAAGGTTGAGCACAGCCCCACAAACAATCTAAAACATTACAGAGTACATTGAAGTTGAGGGCAAAGAGCCAATAGAGAATGATCCAATGGAGAACGAGCCAATAGAGAACGAACCAACAGAGGATGAGCCAAAACCTTGGAAGTTCTCTAAAAGGGTCACCAAGATCCTCACCGAGAGTATCACCACAACCATACAACTCACCTCTAAGAAGCTCAATGCATAGTCTGGATATTGACCTTGTTCAACAAGAAATATATGACTATATAGAGTCATTGGAAAGGAAAGAAACATAAACCAAAGAAACAATTTAGAGTCCTGGAAAAGGGAGCAACCAAGTAAATGAACAATCAACCTCAAACATCTTAAAGCATGAGATCTTTGAATTAGAAACGTTGAATCAATATCTCAAGAATGAGATTCAAGCATTGAAGACATAAAGTGAAATCCAAATTGCAAAAAGTGACAATCTCATCCTTCATTTGAGCTTGTGGTATCGGAAAAACAAAAAGCTGAAGAAGGAAAATAGAATTATACAAAGAGAGATTATCAGCTTAAAATACAAAATTCTCATGAGAAAACCTAGAACGCCAATAACTTCCAAAAAGAAGAAAACAATGAAACTTGGAGGTGATAAGCAGGAGGCACAAGTGACTGACAAGGAAGAAGTGTACGAGGACATACAAAATCTCCAGTCTGGGGGAATATAGAATATGAAGACTGTCTTACCATGACATCCCTTTTTGCCTAATATTCCTCTCTTTTCCTATATTTTTACCACCTAAATAAAGCCATATCCATCAAATTTTGATGAAGGTATGCAATAATACGTCTTCTTATTCATGTTTGACTTTATACCCTATTGTTTTGTTAAAGAATGCAATTGGCTACCGAATCGGTCTGTTTTCGCAACTAATCCAGATTTTTGTCTCTGTCTCCAGTGTTTGCAAGGTTCAGAAGCTCCAGGTCAGCAACGAAGGATGCAAATGGATAGGGAATGGTTTCCTCGTGAATCCCTTCCTATCCCCTTGAAACTGTTCGTTAAGATAAGCGCAGGAGATCACGGTCAAACCCCAATTCAACTGCAGGATTGTCATCGAAACGAAATCTGACTTCAATCAAAATCTTATCGATTTGCTTTCGGAATAACAAATCAAAGATTTAGCGACATAGTTTAGCTAAGATAAAGATATTAGGCTTAAATTACTCATGTTGTTATGCCAGAAACCTGTTATAAAACTTGTGGCCGCACTGTGATTAGGTGCGCACCGGATGATGTAATTTTGAAACAGTTTGTGAATTTTGTTTGCCAGCAATAGAATTGGTTTTGTGTGTATGCGCTGCATTGATTGAAGATTGTGAACTGATCTGTGGAGGTCCCCTATGAAAAGTGACATGTCTTAACCAATTGCAATTCAATTTCTTTTCATTCCTTGAATACTCTGTTTTGTGTGGAAATGAAGCATAATGAATTCGCCAATGAATCATTATTTGCATAAGTACTTTCATCTGCTTCATACCTAGTTTAGTCTATCATTTGAATTGATTTATACTTGGTACAACATGGTTACTTCATTTGCTTATTATCTAGAATATTTCAAGTGTGTTTACTTCATAATATAGATGTTGTTTGAAATATCTTGTTTGAATGAAAATTGAATAAGTAAAAGTGTGAGAGTTTTCTCCTAAACAATTGAGTTCAAACAATATTTATTCACAGTTGATAAAATATATTTCTTTTTGCACTTAGTGAATTAGAAGCTACCTCATAAATATTGAAGACCAAAAATCTCAAAACGATCTAATACAAGTAGGATCACTCTCATATCATCCATAAACTAATTAGATAGAGAATAACTCCCAAGAAATTAGCTAACAACTCTAAGGATTGCAACACTAATATAATTAACAAACACCACCTCCATATTTATCTTAAGTTTAGATCCTAACAAATACATAACAACATATCGAATAACTAAAAGCATATATTGTGCACCTGTACTTCAACAGTTTATGCACCCTGGTTGACAATTTATGATTGACAATTTAAAGACATTAAATTGGCCAAACATTTTGGCGTCATTGCCAGGGAAGTATGAATAGAAGTTAAAAAAAAAATAAAAAAATGAAACATGATATGCGTAGGGACAAAGACTCTAGAGGTAGATTTTTAGGGAGAGGAAGAAGTTTAATTCCCATAAATCCACTCACTTCACCTAGACTTCGAGATTCCACACCACCTACTCAAACCCGAATTCCTTCTAGAGGTAGAAAAAGCCTTCCTGAAATATCAAGATTAGAAATTCAATCCAAAACTTCACCCACTTCTTCTACTGAAGCTATAATTGAAGAAAATCCTACATCCCCAACTACAAGAGTAATCTTTATATTCTCCATTGGTGAGCAAATTTTGGGAGAAAAATTAGAAGTTCCTAGTGAGGAAGAGGAATTGAAAACTTATTCTGAGCAACCATTGATAGAGGAACCAAAAATATTAGAAGAACACTATATTAGTTTCGAAGAATCTATCATGGTTGAAGAAGGGGAAGGAGAAGTACACAATGTCCATGGTGAAGAAGATAGGATTGGAGGAAGAGGAAGAGGAAGAGGTAGAGGTAGAGGAGGGGGAAGAGGCAGAGGAAACGAAGATCCTTCTAGATTCCCTATTCTTGATGAAGATACAACCCTCACAATGAAAAATATATCACCCTCGATTCTTCCTAATTTCCACGGGAAAAGAAACGAAGATCCGGAGACATTTCTCTTCGAATTTGAAGTATTATGCAGATCGTATGACTATTTGCATGATGCTCAAAAGTTAAAATTGTTCCCTGCCACATTAAAAGAATCAACATTAAAATGGTTCATGAGTCTAGGAGTGCATTCTATAACAACATGGGGACAAATGAAAGAGGCTTTCTTCAGCAAATATATAGATTATTGTATGTCTAGTAACCTTAAAGATGAAGTCTTCAAAATGACACAAAAAGAAGATGAAAATCTTGAAGACTTGATAGAAAGGTTTGTTTATCATGTTAAAAGAGAAAAAATGGATAATTTGGATGAAGAAACCTTAAAATCTCTCTTACTCAGAGCTATTGAAGATGAATGGATCGATCTCCTTAACCTAATTGGGAAAGGAGATATTTCCCAACTACCATTTGCAGATATTTTTGATTTATGTGTACATATCTCAAGGGGTAAAGCACGAATTGGAAGGAGTCCTAGAGACCCTCTCTTGTCAAGAATTAATAAATCTACAGCTGGGACAGTCAGCAGGGAAGAATAGAAAATTTTCTTGACATCTTCAAAACATATATCTTAGGGAGCCTAAGTGAGCAGATAGACACCCTTAAAATACAAAACAAGAAACAATCTGAAAATGTTGCATTATCTATCTTTTGTCCCAAATGTCGGAAGAAACATTGTCTAAGAGAGTGTCCCTTAGACTCAAAATCCATAGAAACCTGTGTCATATGTACAGGTAATCATGATATAAAGGAATGTCCATCCTTACTAGGTCTTAAGGCTGTATTCAATGATGAAGGAATCTCAGAACCAATAGACCCTCTCTACTTTATAGCCAAAAGACCATGGCAAAAACCCCAACCAAATCAATCACAAGGATTTAGACCACAACAATTCGCCTAGTCTTCACAAAATAATTGGAATTCAGAATGACAGCCTTGGGCTCTGCCACAGTCACAAACTTGGAATCAAGGATGGCAAAATCCTTATGGAGCCTATGCTCAGTATCAACAATACTCGCCATCTTACCTTCCACCACAATTTTTACCCCCATCTAATCAAATTCCTCAAGCTAATCAATTACCACAAGTTCCAGTTCAGAATCAAAACCCACAACTTTCCCTACCATTTCCACAAAAATCAAATCAACCTATCCCAAGTGCTTATGCTACCCGCCTCTACACCTAAAATTGATGTTTTGGTGTCAATAAGAAGTAAATATTATGGAAATCAACCATCGTCGTCGAATAACCAGGCCGATCAACCTAATCCTTCGACTTCGACTTCGTCTGATCCTATTCCACCACCTACTGCACCAGAGTTAACAATAAAACCGCCTAAGGGAGTTGTACATAAATCAACATTTAACCCTCGAGCTTGAGCAACGCAAAACTGTAACATAGTAGAATATTTGGCTCAGTCACTTTCTGCTATGTCGATGGTTGAGGTGCTTCAAAATTATCCCTCCCAAAAATAGGCTTTATTGTCAGCACTTGGTGGAATCGATCCAACAGATTCCAATATTGTGGTTTTCAACCATGCGGGTTATACGCCATAGTTACCAGTACAATTAGCATTCCTGATTCAAGTAAATGCCTTAAATAAACTTATTCACTGAATGATTATCGACGAGGGGGCATCTACTTGTATTATGTCAATGAATTACTGGAAAACACTTGGGTCACAGCCTTTGTCACGTTCACCAACAACATTAAAAGCTTTTGACGGTCACACATATACAGCTTGTGGAAGATTGAGTAATCTGTAAATTGAACTAGGGTGAAAAATAGTAACTGTTGAAGTTGAGGTCGTTGATGGACACCTTTACTACAACATTTTTCTAGGAAGACTGTGGGTTTATGCTATGGTTGTTGTGGTTTCGACATACTTTCGTATGATTGCATTCCCTCATAAAGGCGGAATCACAGTTATTGATCAATCACTTTCTTCCTCTAGTTCACAAGCTACTAGAAGCATTTTGTTAGTTCACAGACCCCCGCTATCTCTTCAAAACATTGGTGTAGGTCTCTTCAAGGATTCTTCCCTAATGGACACTTTTTCACGATTGTCACCATCAAACATGGCGGAAGTGGAAAAAATTGAGACTTGCAATATGATATCTTCTACTTCATCTGATTTAAGGAAGATAACCAATAGTTCTAAAGTTGATAGTAGTAATGAAAGCATGCCGCTAAGCCCCTTTGAGCTTGCATAGAAATCAATCTTTCTAGCGTGCGTGACGAATCCAAATCCATTTTCACCAATTGTATGGGTAGTTCGTTCATTAGTATATGGTACTTCCTCTGATCCTTTTTCACGTATATTTTCTACTAATAAAGGAATCATCCAATCAATGATGACAAAAGAAGAACCATGGGAAGATTATCATCATCGTTCCCATCTTCTAGATCACATAGAATATTTTTCAAATGAACTTAATCACCCTTCATTTGTTGATTTTATTTCGAATTTTGTTTTTATAGATATAGTAGATTCCGAGTGAAACTTGTCAAATATCAAAGAAACTATTTCTATCAATATTTAAACCAAACCTAACATTGCATAAAAATTACTATTGGAAAATCTTGTTCTCCATCAGAACTTGATATTTACCGTGTTCTCTTTCGTGAATTCCGAGATATATTTGCATGGTCATATGATGAGATGCTAGGTATTGACTCTAGTATAGTTGAACATGAAATTAAAACAAAAGTTGAAAAACTTTTGCATGTTGGTCTCATATACCATGTTCCTCTTACTGATTGGGTTTCCAATATTGTTCTTGTCATGAAGAAACCAGGGACAATACGAGTGTGCGTCGATTATAGGGATTCTAATCAGGCTTGTCCAAAAGACAATTATCCCACTCCCTTTATCGACCAGATTATTGATGAATGTGCCGAATGTGAAATATTTTCATTTATGGGTGGATTTTCCAGCTATAATCAGATCAATATCTGCCTAGGGGACCAATCTAAAACTGCTTTTATTTGTCCATGGGGCACATTCGCTTACACGAAACTCCCTTTTGGTTTGAAGA
Organism: Pinus taeda; assembly: GCA_000404065.3. Classification (NCBI taxonomy): domain Eukaryota; kingdom Viridiplantae; phylum Streptophyta; class Pinopsida; order Pinales; family Pinaceae; genus Pinus; species Pinus taeda. The sequence goes on along the minus strand of APFE030453139.1, from coordinate 117,583 downwards.
ATGCAGGGACAACTTTTCAAAGGGCAATGAACTATGCCTTCCATGACATCAAACATATTGTTCAACCATACCTTGATGATTTGCCTGCTCATTCACAAAAGTGGACTAATCACCTGCAACATTTGAGAGCTATATTTTTACGGTGCCAACACTACAAATACGACTCAATCCAAAAAAAATTGTGTTTTGTGTTGGTTCTGGCTGTTTGCTTGGTTTTGTAGTGTCTAAGGAAGTAATTCAACTCGACCCTCTTAGGGTTCAGGCAATTCTTGACTTGCCTCCACCTTCCAATCTACTACAGTTACAAAGACTCCAAGGGAAAGCTAACTTTCTGAGGAGGTTCATTCCCAATTATGCTGAAATGGCTAAAGGATTTACTCGTCTTTTGAAAAGGGGGATACCCTTCCATTGGGATCAGGTTGCGCAAGCTTCCTTTGATGCTCTTAAAGATACCTTGATTAGAGCATGATTAATGTATTCCCTGAATTATCAAACGACTACTTCTTGTATCTTGCCACTATAGATACAACCATTGCGATGGTTTTTGTCCAAAAAGAAGATGTGATTGAACATTCAATATATTATTTGAATCACAATATCAATGATACAAAAGTTAAGTACTCTTACATCGAAAAGCTAGATTTGGCTGCAGTTCAAGTTGTACAAAGATTTCACCACTATATCCTGCTCCAAAAGACCACTGTCATTTTAGATTGCAACCCTCTGACATATATTTTGTCACATCAATTGTTGGGGGGAAATACTCAAAATGGATCGTCATTTTGCAGGAATTTTATTTGGAATTCATCAAATCCAAATCAAAGAAATCTCTAGTTTTTGCCAAGCTTCTTTGCGACCTTCCCTCAAATGCCATTGATTCAACATCAGAACCATCAATTTTGGATGAGTCTTTGTTCCTGATTTCGTCATCTGACCTGTGGTATGGAGATATATTGATTTATCTCTAGACCCAAAATTGTCGGCCCGATACCTCTCACTCGCAACAACGACACATCTAATACCAAGCCAAAGATTATCTTATCATTGGAGACACTCTTTATCATCGTGGTATTGATACGATTTTACAGAGGTGCCTCACACATGAGGAAGCCGAGAAAGTTTTGAATGATTTCCATTCAGGTGCTTGTGGTGGACACTTATCTGGTTATGCTGCCGCACAAAGGATTATTTGTGCTGGTTACTTTTGGCCTGCCATATTCAAAGATTGCATTATTGCTGTCAGAAGTTGCCATGCATGCCAGATCTATGACCGTAAAGCTCGATTACCACCTGCACCATTTCATCTTGTCGTCGTTGTTGGATGATTTTCTAAATGGGGCATTGACTTCATGACATGTAACCCTCACTCATTCGGGGGGCATGGGTACATTATAGTCACTATTGACTATTTCACAAAATTGGTTGAGGCGATGCCCTACATTAAACAACAGTGGCGAGACGACTGCACTTTTCTTTTTCAATCACGTGGTTTCCTGGTTTGGTGTACCACAAGCTATAGTTACAGATCATGGGTCGCATTTTCGTAATCACATGATCACTGAGTTAACTGCGAAGTTAGGACTTTCACATGATAGTTCTACTCCTTGTTATCCACAAGCTAATGGACAAGTTAAGGCCATCAACAAAGTCCTTAAGTGAATGCTTCAAATAATGATAGGGGTTCATAAATGAAACTGACATTTAATCCTGTACACTATTTTGTGGGCATACTGAACCTCGGTAAGGAATGCAACTGGATTCACACCCTTTCAATTGGTGTATGGTCTAGAGGAAGTCTTGTCAATAGAATGTGAAATTTCATCTCTTAAACTCGCAATTGTCCTATTACCCGACACTTTTGATGAAGAAGCACGTTTCTTAGAACTCATCCATCAGGATGAAACCCATCGTGAAGCCACATCAGCTACGAAGCACATAAGAAATGAATCAAGGCGCAATACGACCGAAATTTCAAGCCTCACATTTTCTTAGAAGGAGACGTGGTCTTGCTTTATGATTAGGAAGTTGATAAACTAGGAGCAGGAAAATTTGAACCACTATGGATGGGCCCTTACATTGTCAAGCATGTTTTGGCAAAAGGTGCCTATGAGATGGTGGACTATGATGGAATTCAATTGTCGCAGCCCCAAAACGGGCTATATCTCAAACATTACTATGCTTAATTGAGTGTAGTAAAATCACTATATAGCAGATGTGGGAATCTTTGGAACCATTTGTTGGTTACGCTGATGATGCTAGTTGTAGTACGCAGAACCTATCTTCTGCAGCGTGGGCTATTTTCTCTCCAAGTGTTAAGTTAGTGAGTTTTCAAGGGATTTGTATTGGCCATTCTACGAACAGTATCATTGAGTATACCGCATTGAATGAACTTCTCTCTAATGCCATTTCACTTGGCATTCGCCGAATCACCATTAGGCTAGACTCACAACTTGTTGTACTACAACTAACAAGTGTTTATACCATTTGAAACCCAAATATTTTTCTTATGTTCCATAGAGTTCATCTTTTGGAAAGACATTTTGAGTACATTCAATATCAACATATTTTTAGCAACTTTAACACATTAACTAATTCATTAACGAACTATGTGTTAAACAGACATTTGCGACACATGTAAAAGTACATTTTCAATTCACATCATTAGTTGAATAGGATTACACATAACCATATATAAAAACTCTAAAAGTAAAAATAGATAGCTTTTTTAAAGTTTTTACAAAATTTGTGTCTAAGACATGTTTGGTCATCTGACCTAAAAACTCAAAATGCATACAAAAATCATCCTAAGTATACCTAGTGATGCTCATGATAATAGGTCACAGCCTGAGCTATCATGCACAATAGCCTCATCCAACAGCTAGGAACAACAATAGTATGGAGCTGCAGCCTCATAGGTAACTCCTCAATCCATATATCCAGAATACCGAGGGTTAACCCATCTACATGATCCTGCAACTCCGCTAGTGTCTCGGTCAAATCCAAATCCTAGAGAACTACTCTCTCGACATTTCTCCACACTATTCCACCTCCCTCTTGTTGATGTCTCATAGGTCGAACAATACCAACATCTGTATTCATGAGAATGATTTTAGTTTAGCCTTGGAAACATTAAAAACACAAAAACATGTGGAAACTTAAAAATCAAAAACATTTGGTAAAAATAATTTATCTATAACACCCCATTGAGCGTCCACTGATAAACTCAAATATGGATCTCCACGAAAATCCATCCCTGTATGGATTCTCCTCGATGAAAATCTGTTGCCAATCGAGCCAACTGAAGAATGTAGTAGAAAATGTGATTGATGATAGACTAGCATGTCTATCCATTAATTCGACCCACCTCTGAATCCGTGGATCTCTAGGACTACTACACCCAGTGTTACATGCTGAGGTTGCATTAATGGAATTCTCTCTAAGGTAAAAGAAATTAAGATCGATCCATAGCTAAAATTCTTTGTCTTATCGCTCTTTACCTTTGTTAGCTACTCTTTCAGTGAAGAAAGTACAACCTCACACCAATTGAATATAATTGGCTCAAGACACTCAAGCTCATACTGCATCTATGACCTATTCATGAGATGAAGTGTCACACTGCCTACCAACTTTGTGATAGTGAAAAGGATTGTTCTCAAAGGCAAATCACATACATGCCTGATGTTTATTTTCCCATCCTTTCTAGGTTGTGTACTTGGACGAAAAAATTGTCGAATGTAGTCCCTCACCGATTCACCCCCACAGGCAAATCCTAAAAGAGAAATGGGGGCACCATGTCTCGACAATCCGATAAGAAAATAAACATCATCGATCATAATATGGACCACTTTATCCCTTATGTGAAAATCCTTATTTGTTGGATCCCATGCATGAACTAAGAACTGCAATAGTTCTAATTGTTGCCTCATCCCGGACAACCTGAAGTATTTGAGAAACCCACAGTTTCTGAGGGCCTCAACAGTACCTGGATCATTTAAGGCAACCATGTCTTGTTCTTCATGCTTTCTTTGTCACCAAGTAATAGACATTCTGATCCGAGTAAAGCCTGAAATCAAACCATAAGCTTAGTTAGGATCCATTTCATGCAAAAAAATGAAGAAATTTTGGGCCAAATAGGTGAAACAAATTTTTGAAACTCAACTAGCGCAACCCAGGAAAGGAGACAATGCGCTGTAGAGTAGGTACCCCTCTGTTTGGGTGCTATGCAGCACATTTTTTGATGTGAAAGGTTGCGCTAATCCCAGGGTGAAATATACTAACCCTAGGGGCCCTAAAAACTCAAAAAAAATTCCTGAAACTGTAAAAAAATGACATGAAAAGAAAGAGAAGGGGTAGATCTTCTACCTGGTCCAGACGGCATGAGAAATGATCCACAGAATCTCTCGTAATTAGCTGCTGAAGTTCGAGGTAAGAAACTGGTTCAGAGCACAAAAATGAATGGTAAATAACAAATGGTGAAAATGATATGGTAAATTCTTGTTTTATGTTTATTTCATCATCATTAAATGAATAGAATTTATTCTTTACCTATTTTACAAATGAAATAGGTATGTTTGATCTGTTTGGTGTTACTTTAAACAGATTTATAGCTGATACAATGAATTTGACATGCAAGATCATGAATTGTAGTTTTACCACAAAGCATACTTTTATCTCTTTTTCGAGCTTTGTTAAACGTTGAAAAAGGAAGCCCCTTGGAGTCCTCTTTAAGCTCTTTTCACACTCTCGAAATATGAAAAGATTGCCGAGCGCTTGTCCTTTTCAGCTCGTTAAGGGATTGGAAACGACATCTACTCAGTATAAGTTTAACCCTCTTCCGGATTGAGATAGATTATTTATGAAAAAGGAATACGTTGATCGAACATGGTCAATAGGTTCTCTCTCGTATTATTTTACACTTTTTCGGACTTGAGAGACAAATCTATGAAAAAGAACTTGTGGAGTTTTCTTTTTGTCCCTTTTCAAACTCTCTAAACATGAAAAGGACCGAGTTATCTTTGTCGTTAAACTGTTAAAACATCAAATAGCGACAAACTTGTCCATCTAGACAAGACCGAGTTTCACTTTTGCTAGACTTGTTAAAACATCACATAGCGATGGATTCACCCGAAGGGTGGAATTATACAACAAGCTTATGTTATCCTCCTCAAGCTTGATAAAAAATAAAGAGGTATTGGTCAG
>APFE030453139.1:79612-110942 GCA_000404065.3 Pinus taeda | reverse complement strand
AATCTATGAAAAAGAACTTGTGGAGTTTTCTTTTTGTCCCTTTTCAAACTCTCTAAACATGAAAAGGACCGAGTTATCATTGTCGTTAAACTCATTAAAACATCAAATAGCGACAAACTTGTCCATCATGAAAATACCGAGTTTCACCTTCACTAGACTCCTTAAAACATCACATAGTGATGGATTCACCTGAAGGGTGGAATTATACAACAAGCATATGTTATCCTCCTCAAGCTTGATAAAAAATAAAGAGATACTGGTCAGCAATGACTGGGGAAAATGGGAAAAGGGGTAAACCACTTTATGGTAGCAGGTTGCTCTTAAACATGACATTTTCACTTCATCTTTGTGACTACTTGGGTTAGGTTATCCACTTGATGGTATCATACCTATGGTCTATCATACCATCCATTAGCTTGGTTTTGGGTCAATGTTGCCAATTCATTCAGTGTCATTGACATGTTCAAGAGAAATCACTCAGTTAAATTCATCCTTTGCAATACTCATAAACGTTCATTTTCATGACTGCCATTCCTGAACCTTGTGTCATTAGTCACATCTCATCTCCAAAAATCATTACATTTGTTTCGTGTCGTTGATGTGGGATACATCAAGGCCCTCCTATGATGAGTCTCTTCTTGTCGACATCAACACATTGTCCAAGAAGTTGACCTAGAAACACCCTTTCAGTACCTTGGGGCTTGCATACATCAATGGCAAGTTTCTCGCTTCTGGCAATAAGTTGACATCACTGGCCTTTCACCAAAAGACTTTGTATGGTATTCGACATCAAAACATCCATTCACACCATGCAGAATGTACTGTAGTACCTTGAGAATCATTATCATTATCGGTGATCTCTCTTGCATCTGTTAACAGCTTACATCATTAGCTGGTAATTAGACAGTGTCTTCCCATGTTCGACTTCAGATCACATATTCACACGGTTAGACTCATACTTGAGCGAATGATTGAATGAGATAGAAGACCCCAGATATAGTTTCATCCATCTAGGCTGTTATTTTAGGAGAGTACTAAATCATCTATATGATGGCTTTACACTGATGGTCATCCCATCATGGGTCTATATCTGTAGACGACTATCTATGTACATGTAATGACATTTTATATGCTGAGCATGGGTATGCCTTCCCTCAAAAATTCATGAAAAAATAAAAAATTCATGATATTATGTATTGTAATTGATGTAGGTCACCATCCGCTTCAAAACCTCCTCATCATATCATAAAGCATATCACTCGACATTATCATTTTCAACTTCATGCTGGGGAAATTGTTACAGGTCTATTTGGGAACATCACTTCCAACATTCAAATCAGTACTTTTAGGGCTTATCAAACTCTAATTCGGCTATTACATGCCCTAGACAAGTCATCACATTGAATGCCATCATTCCTGAGAGTTTCCTGGCCTAAAGATATCCTAAAACGACTCCTTGACGGACGAGCGCAACCTTGGTCAGGGATAACTGTGCTGCAGAGCACTTAGGCCCATTCAAGCCTGCTCTGCAGAGCACCTAGGCCCACTTTGACCTACACTGGGCAAGATTAAGCGAAATCTACATAGGGTTCTGGGAATATTCTTTCATTCTAGATCATTCTAGAATATTCCCACCTCTTATCCTCTCCTATGAGCTCGAAATTGGATAGGGAATGAATCAAATAACCTCCTATACTCTCATCCCTTCCTCCATGGAAACTAACTCCCAAATTGGAAATCCATTCAATGCCCAGTTTATAACATAACCACCTCCATTTCCTTATAAATTGAGCACTCATCATAGTGATCAAGGGCTGGACTTTGAGAATTTGTAAGGAGATATTGTTGGTTTGAGGTTTGAGTTTATAGCAAGTATTGTTACGTTGCCAGAGTGTTGTGATTTTGGTGCGATGAAGGATGGAACTCAAGTTGGATGAGTGACATGGGATCAAATTTCTTTGGTTGTAACTCTTTCTTCTACTTAATAAAGTTGTTTACACCTTTTCCCATATTATTGTCTTTATGTATGATGATTATATGTGTAAATGCTTTCGATTCCATTTGCTTATAGTAGATAGAACTCTTGCTTTGATTGTTTTTTGTCCTCTATTTATGATTCCAGGTATTTATCGAGTAGATTTAGTTTGAGAAGGAACGACGAGAGCTATTCAAAGGAGATAAAGGGAAGCGAAAGATAACAAGTAGGTCCATTGTCTTATTTATCTTCTATAAGAAAAGGTTAAACTCTTTAAATCTGTTGTTCTAGGTGTAGCTACCCACCTAGGGAAGTTGTGTTTATCCGTAGATGCAAAATTCCACATAACACAACCTATATGCCATAATTGTTAGGGGACGAGAAAAGACAACCTCCTTGCTTTACATCACAACCCCCCCTTCCTTTGTTGAAGGCCACATTCATATAGCCCACACATTCTACCATTCTTCTTCTTCTCTGCTATGCTCTCTTGCAAGAAAGCCATGGCACGCATAAGAAAGCCATGGAAATCATCACCACAATTGCAGGCAACGTCATAATCAATCCAATCATCGATTTGTTGAAGAATGTTATTAAAAGAGAGGATAATTATCAGATAATTCAAACTGACTTCAGATGCATGAAGTGCCTTCTACAATATATTCACATCTTCTTTTGATATGAATAGAAAGAGCCCCCGAAGATGATGGAGATTTGGTTGCAATTAGTGCAAAATTCACTTATAGAGGCAAACGTCCCACTCAATAATTCAGGACCACACCAAAGGTGTCTCTATCGCGTCATGTGTAATGCAAGGAGATTGTCCAAAGAAATAAGGAATAGTTTCTTGGGAATTATCACAATGTTCAGGAGGCCAAGAAGCTCTGGTCATGATGTTAAAATTAAATTGGAGACAAAGGTTCCATTGCTTGCCTTTGACTATCTTTCCAATTATGGGGGAGAGAAATATTTGCAAAGAAAAGCTACAACCATAGAAAATCGGTCTTACAACTTATATTTGCAATTTTCAGGTAATTAGACACTCATATTTAACATACTTTGGATCTGATAGGCTAAGCGACGTAGTTATATGTAGTGTATCTTATGCAAAAATAATGATCCAAAACTGAGTTTCTCTGTTGATGGCAGCCTCAAATGTTATTGATAATATTTAGAGGTATTAATTGAGAAATTGAATCTTAAATTCAAGAAAGTTCATGGAAAACCCAATTCAAGGTCAATGTTTGTGACCTTTGGAGGAAATCTGGATGTGAAAGAAAGGAAAAGATATTTACACTATAAGGTGTTCCTTTGGGAAGAACTCCCCTTCGTGACATCGTGTGCCTTCATGCACCGTCGAACCGATGTGTTAGATAATTAGAAAATTTTCCACCGTTGGATCATCATATAGGCAGTGGGTGGAGAATGTTGCGTTGGAAAGTGGTATAGGTGTAGGTGTTGCGTGTTTCGGCTATCGATTTTGTAGGCACCGACCTTGATCATCATTGATAATTGAACTGTAAAGGGTTCATATGTGTTTGTTGCCTTTGGTATGCGAGTTATACTGAGGGATTTGAGTAGACACTACTTTGTCATGCTCCTTTCAAGTTCATTCTACCTCAGGCAGGGCTCTACAACTCCAAGTTACAAAGATTAATAACTTACAGAGACCAATAACTTACAATCTCTAAGTTGCAGTTCATTGGGATTGCTCTGTTTACAAATTTATGTTATATTTAATTCTTTTCCCTTGACGGCTTGTACATGCATTGTCATATACCAAAGTGAATGTTCACGATTATACAAGCCATTACATACTATAGGTTTCTCTAATTCCAATTTTCTCTCTTCCTTATGTACAAGTCAATTAATATTTTGATTTCGAAAGAACAAAAAATTTCGAAAACGTAGTAAGAGAGAAATTTCCACAAAGGATTTTATCTAAATATAGATTTGAAAACCAATATTGATGATAGATTATCCACAGACTAAGAATTCTAAACTTATAAAAAGACCCTCATATTGATAAATAAAAACGAGAACTTCTCGAAATAAAACATAACAATAAAAATCTTTAGGTGCAAATCTCTCTGTGATAAAGATGTAAACTTCTTGAAAACATAGTCGAAATTTCTCAACACTAATTAAGCCCTCTAAAGCTTGTTAATTTTCATTTACTGCTTTTGTTATTACCCAAGCAATTATATAAACAATCAAGTGTGAAAGAACAACAAGAAGAAGTAAGCTACAATACTATATTTCAAGAAAGAAAACTTTAGGCTACTATTCATGTTTTTTATAAATGTAATATTATTTTATAGCCAAAAAGAATAATATTAACTAGAATGTTCGAGGAAATATGCAATACAAGGAAGAATAGATCATGTAGAAACCATTGAACAAAGTAATACAAGTATTAACCAAAGTATTTATGCTAGCCTCTATAATATCTTGATAAGGATAGTATGAGTAACACATGCCACTAGCTAGGTTTACGTTAAAAGAAAAATAAACTAACAACTAGTCCTATTCATACAAAGGAAAAAACCTGAAATTGGAAATCAAAACCCTCCAGAGACATTCTTTTTAGTGAAATTAATACAATGGTCGAAGCCATGGAAGGCCATAAATAAATAACTAAAAGGAAAGTCCATCTATAACTAAAAGGGTTGGTCTTGGTGACGGATGTTAAACTCCAACTGCAAGGCTTCCTCCCTCAAGATATAGTATATGCCTGAAACCTAAGAAGAGAAGCAATTAAGAAACATTTAGAACCCGGGTAAGAGCCGACGAGTTGTCTCTTTATAAATTGTAACCAACATTGTCACTATAATCGTGGAGCTTACTTGTAATTGGGGAAACCACCGAAAACAACTTATGTCAAACCATGTCAAAAAATGAATAACTAAATATATACAACAATAATTGATCTAAGGAGTGGAAGTACTTGTAAATAGAATATTTGTAGCCTTGCCTTAGTCTAGGAGAATCCCTACGTTCAAGCAGTAAATCACTTAGGGTTTTCGAAGAACAATCAAGCAAGGAATGAACCAAAGAGAATTGAAAGAAAAGAATTGTTGGGTGTGTGTTATATTCTTTCCACGACTAGTCACAGGGTACAGCTCCCCCTGTCAGGGGGTTTCAGGGGGGCGGTAGTCCCCCAGCACGAGGTCAGGGGAAACACCTCGAGATTTTTTTTTTTTGGACCCTATATTAAGTGGGTGAACTGACTTATGGTTTTGTGCATGGGTTTTTCACATGGTTTTGGCCACGATAGTTTTCTACCCATGGTATTTTTTAGATTTGGTCAAGGGAACTATGATTATGTTCTAATCCAGGGTTAATGAGTTGGGGCTTATGAATGCTTTGGCATGTATATATATGTATCGTAACATTGAAAGGAACATAATGAAAAATTGATTCTGGTAGTCCCGGTTTTTGGATCCAGGGGAAAATATATGTGTATTTTTTGTGTTTCTCGCCATTGTATATTTTATATTTTTTGAGAATTTGTTTGCAGGTAATTTTTGTACAGGTTTAAAACCTACATTTGGTATCAGAATTGTTTCAGCTTCAAGGGGATGCCTTTGCTGCTGAGGGGTTTTTCTTGGGCCTGTGGTAGACTCTGTTCAATGGGAGATCTACAGGATCAATTCTTGCGGTGAAAAAAGATGGCGAGTAGTGGAAAGATAGAGATCGGAAAATTTAATGGTCAGAGTTTTGAGTTGTGGAAGCTCAAGATGGAGGATTTGCTAGTGGATAAAGATTAGTGGATCATGATAGATATGGGTACTAAACCAATGACAATGTCAGCAAAATATTGGGCAAATTTGGATTGAAAGGAAAAGAGCACGATACAGTTGTGCATCTCAGATTAAGTATCGTTGAATGTATCAAGGAAATCTACAATGAAAGATTTGTGGGTCAATTTAGGGACTTTGTACCTATCTAAGTCTCTAGTGAGCAAATTGTTCCTGAGAAAAAATTGTATAACCTGAGGGTGAAGGAAGGAGACTCAGTGATAGAGCATATGAATGCCTTTAATACTATGGTAATTTAGTTGTTATCTGTTGACATAAAATTTTTAGATGAAGATAAGTGCATCAGTTTGCTGTGTTCTCTACCAGATTCGTGGGATAGTCTGGTTGTTGCTATAGGTAGCAATAAAACTACCTTGAAGTTTAATGAAATAGTCTCATCCTTATTGTCGTAGGAGATGAGACAGAATAATATGGAGAGCCAGAATGGAGATTCCTTGTCTGTACGAGGAAAGTCTCAGAACAAAAACACAAATAAGTCCCCGAGTGGGAGATCTAAATCTAGAGGGAGATTTAAATCTCCAGGAAAACATGTAAAGGTATGTTGGAAATGCAAAAAGGAAGGGCACTACAAAAAGGATTGTAGATCTAAATCCCTTGAAAAAGGAAAGGGATTTGATGACTCTCCTTCTATAGACGCAAAAACCACCTTAGATGATGGTGGGGGTGTGTACTTGTCTTCTTCATCAAGTGCACATGTAGACAATGAGGCATGATTGATTGACTCAGGTGCATCCTTTCACTTCACTCCCCATAGGGAGTGGTTCTGCGAGTATGAGAAATATGATGTTGGTGATGTTTTCTTAGGGGATGATAGGAAGGCTAGAATCATCAAATGTGGGAAAGTCAAGCGAAGTTACAAGGTGGAAGGATTAGAACACTTCTGGGTGTTCTGCGTATTCCTGCATTGGCCAGAAATTAGATTTTTGTAAGCAAGATAGATGATGCAGATGTAAAAAGAATTTTCAAGAAAGATACGTGCAAGATGGTTTAAGGAGCACTGGTGTTAATGCGGGGAGTTCAAATTGGAACTCTGTATAAGCTTATGGGTAGCAACGTTATTGATGGGTGAAATAGTTCTATGGTTCTTGAAAGTGGAACAAAAAATCTAGTGGTCTTGGGAGAAAAGACCATGCTATGGAATCAAAGGCTTGGACATATTTGAGAGAAGGGCCTTGGAATACTTCATGGTAATGGTATGGTAGAAGGTATGTCTAACTTCTCTCTAGATTTTGATTTCTGTGAACATTATGTATATAGGAAGCAAAATCAAGTGAGTTTCCCCTCTAGTGTTAAGAGGGTGAAAGGGATATTAGAGTTTATGCACAGTGATGTGTTTGAACTTGTGTCGATTCCATCACTGGGTAAGTTTGTGTACTATGTATCATTTATAGATGACTTCTCAAGAAATACATGGATATATTTCCCCAGGAAGAAATTTGAATTGTTTGACAGGTTTAAAGAATTTAAGGCTCTGGTGGAAAACTAGACAAAGAAGAAGATAAAGGTGTTGAGGACAAATATTGGTGGAGAGTTACGCAAGAAGGAATTTGAAGAGTTTCGTAAGAAGTGTGGCATAGCACGAAATAAGACTATTCCATACACACCTCAGTAAAATGAAGTTGTAGAAAGAATGAACATGATGTTGATGGAAAAAGAAAGATGCATGCTCAGTGGTGTCAAGTTAGGACATGAATTCTAGGCAGAGGTGGTGGAGACTACATGTTACCTGGTTAATAGATCACCTTCATCAACATTGGAGGATAAGACTCCACATGAGGTATGGACTGGTAAGAAACCCTCTCTTTCACATTTGAGGGTATTTGGATGTGATGCATATGTACATGTTCAAAAGGAGAAAAGAACCAAGTTGGATAGTAAATCTAAAAGGTGCATCTTTATTGGGTATAAGGATGGTTTAAAAGGTTATATGATTTGGAAGGTGTACAATCGAGATGTGGTGTTTAGAGAGGTGAAATATGTTATTAAACATGAAGTCCTACCAAAGGAACCTGAGAAGATATAGTTTGAGCTAAAGGAGGAAGAATCATACTGTACAATAGAACAAGAATCAGAATATGAAGAGCCACAAAATCCAGCTGTGAGAAGATCAGTTCAAGAAAGAAGCCAACCAAAAAGGTATAGTCCATCTGCTTTATGTTCAAATTTTACTTTATCTATTACTGATGATGATCCCAAAAATGTCAGGGAGGCAGTAGATTTAGAGGATGGAAAACTTTGGGAAGAGGCCATGGTTAATGAAATGACATCTTTGGACAAAAATGAGGCTTGGGATTTGGTGGAGTTGTCGACTGGAAGGAAACCCATTGGAAGCAAATGGGTGTTTAAGAAGAGGATGAATGTAGGGTGCTTAAGAAGAAGATGAACGCAAAAGGAAAAGTGGATAAATACAAACCTTGGTTGGTAGAAAAAGGTTATTCCTAGGTGCTGGGAATTGAATTTGGTGATATTTTTTCTCTTATTGCCAAGATAGATTTTATTAGATTACTTTTATCTGTTGTTGCCGCTCTGATTTTAAGGTGGAACAGATGGATTTGAAGACAACATTTCCTCACGAGGATCTGGAAGAAGAGATCTACATGAAGCAACGTGAAGGCTTTGCCAGTGAAGGGAAAGAAAGAACTGGTATGCAGGTTAAAAAAATCACCAAGGATGTGATATTAGAAATTTGATACATATATACAGGGACTTGGCTTCACGAGAAGCAAAGCAAGTCATTGTGTGTATTTTAAATTAATTGGTGATTGTGTTATTTATCTAGTCTTGTATGTGGATGATATGTTGCTGATTAGAAATAACAAAGAAATTATCTAGGATTCGAAGACCCAATTGTCCTCCAAATTTGACATGAAGGATCTTGGTGCTACAAAATATATTTTGGGCATGGAAATTAAACAAAATCAGGAAAAGAGGAAGCTCTGATTAAACCAGAGGAAGTATGTCGGGACAATACTGCAGAGGTTTGATATTCAGGATAGTAAACTAGTGAAGGTTCCTATTCCTATAGGTGTAAAGTTATCTGCTGAATAGTGTCTTAAGACATAAGAAGAGGAAGAGGACATGTCTCGTGTTCCATATGCAAGTGCAATCGATAGCCTGATGTATGCAATAGTCTGTACTAGACCAGACATTGCACATGCAGTGGGAGTATTGAGCACGTTTATGTCAAAACCAGGGAAGGAGCATTGGACAATAGTGAAGTGGGTTTTCAGGTATTTGCATGGCACTAGCGATTATGGTCTGTGCTACCAAGGAAGACCATGATTTGATAGATTTTTGGACATTCGTGGCTTTGTTGATGTAGACTGGGCTAGAGATCTAGATCAAATAAGATCTACAAGTGGGTATCTATTTAACCTATTTGGAGGAATAGTCAGTTGGATGAGCAAGAGACAGTTTGTAGTGGCACTTTCAACTATAGAGGTTGAATAATGGCAGCCACTCATGCAAGAAAGGAAGAAATTTGGTTGCAGGGATCATGTTCAAGTATAGGGTTAGTACAACAAGCTATAAGGATAGATTGTGATAGCCAAAGTGCAATTTCCTTGGTAAAGAACCCTGCTCATCATTCAAAGACAAAGCACATTGATGTTCAATATCACTTTGTGAGGGATATGGTTGAGGAAGAAAGGTGTTGGTGGTAAAGGTGGAAAATTTGAAGAATGTTGCAGAAGCATTGACAAAGTCTGTGAGCACTAAGAAGTTTCCTTGGTGTAGAGAAACAACGAGCATTGCAAGGCTAGACCAATGAATAAGCTCTCCTGTGACCCCCTGTGTGGAAAATAAAACAACAAGTGGGAGAATGTTGGGTGTGTGTTATATTCTTTACATGACTAGTCACACACGTGGGGGGCAGGGTAGCCCCCCCTATTGGGGGGTTTCGGGGGGTCGGTAGGCCCCCTACACGAGGTCTGGAGCAACACTCCAAGATTTTTTTTTAGACCCTATACTAGTTGGGCGATCCTACCTATGGTTTTGTGCATGGGTTTTGCACATGGTTTTGGGCATGATGGTTTTCTACCCATGGTATTTTGTACATCCGGTCAAAAGAAATATGGTTATGTTCTAATCCAGGGGTAATGGATTGACGTTTATGAATGCTTAGGCATGTATATATATGTATTGTAACATTGAAAGGAACATGATGAAAAATCAATCTGGTATTCCCAATTTTGGGATCCAAGGGAAACTATATGTGTATTTGTTTTATGTTTCTTGCCATTATATATTTTCTATTTTTAATAATTAGTTTGCAGGTAATTTTTGTAGAGGGTTAAAACTTACAAGAATGAAAATGATACCTCCGCGACCAGTTGTTGCTTTCCATCATGCATTAAGCCTCTTTGGGCAGGGGTACCCATCGTTGGGTTAACTCCATTTGGGATTATTATATTTCTAATTGGATTGCTTGAAGCAAGAACCAAGCTTGGAATCACATGTTTGTGCGAAGGACCACCATCAAATGGAACAAGAACTTTGTAAGAGTTAAAAGAATAATGCAAAAGGATAATAGGTGATAGAGAAAGGGAAATCTACAGAAGTACTGTGAGTCATATTTTCCTAAGAAAACTCCAACATTATGAGAAATTCATCGAGCAACAAGTCGGGTAAGGGTGGAGTTGTAGAGCTCGTTAGTGGAAAGAGGCATGCAAATGAGGACCGAAAAACAAGTAGAGGTGTGATAGTTACCTCAACCAAACCAAAAAGAATACCCATCATTTGATCAAACACTAGAATCAACTACCATGGATCTACGGACAACCACCTTCATGATGAACAAGGGAGTGTGGCACATTTGGCTTCCTCCAAATCATTCCATAACATTGTAATATACATTAATCAAATCAAAGTTATAATATATACTTCGACTAAGAGGCTTTGAAAATGTAATACTTCCTGCTTATATGCCTTTCCCAAGGTCTTTTAAAAGAAACAAATATTCTCGATAATCCTCAATAAAGTGAGGCAGTATGAAAACATTCATTAATAGTCTAATGACACATGCACAAGGAAGGTGATAACACAAATTACATGGGAGAGATTGACATTATAATAATTGGGGTTTGAGCATTCCAATATGATAGGTAACATTGATACCTTGAAGATGTTGAACAAAACTTAATGGTTGTTTATGTAAAGCCTCACCAACTTCTTCAAGTAAGGAGTGGAGTTTTGTTGTGGTAGATGTGTAGATTGTTATAATACTTAAAGTAGAGGGGTAATTTATTATTTTGAGGATGTGAACATTGTTTATTTTGTAATATATATATATATAATATATATATATATATATAATATAATATATATATATATATATTATATATATTACAAGTAGCATATGAAAGATTGGTATTGTAACATACCTCATAATTCAAATGGGAAACTACCTTATAGGTTGAGGTTCACTGTGACTCTGTTTTGGCATATCCCTTGCTTAATCTTTATTGATATGTATTAATCACAATGGTGTTCCTTAATTCATTCTAGTGACTTATGCCTTCACTGACCACTGTGAAATTGTTGAAAAGAAATAACTTTATATTGAATAATATCACTGCATGCATCTCCTATAGCATTTAATGATAATGTATGCAACACTGATATAGTGTATAATCCATGTGCAGGTGTTATAAACAAACAAAGTGGTGTTTCACCAGGACATTTCGGTGTTGGCACATACTATTTCACTTTTATGTTTTTTATATTGGAAACCCTTATATCAATAGCAGGGAGAGGGTAAGGTTACAATGATATATTGATTCAAAAGACTTGGTCACATGTGGCTATTTATCTTACATATAAGCATTTATTTTATGAAATTTTTTGTTGCTTGCTTAGTAAGATTCCCATTGATCTGGAACACTTGCTTTTGCAGTGCAAGGGTATGAACATACATTATAATTATTGATTGTTTGCTATAATTAACTAGATTGCTTCATTGGATATGTTAGCTCACTAAATTCTATTGCTAGACCGAGCCTTTATAGGGGAATTTATGTTATGATATCACCAACAACCTATGGTAGACATGATAAAGACTAAAACCGCCCACACAAATTTGATGTCTGAAAATATATTTTGTTTCTTTAGACTCAATGAAGATAGATTGTTGGTATAGATTGCATAGTGAAAATATCCTTGTATTTGGAGTAGATATTGCCTCAAATAAAACAATCTTGTTCATATGTTATGCCACTAGTGTTCATCCCAATGACTTGCACAATTGTTGTTCAAAAGGGGATTTTCTAGATGACTTTAAAAGGTGGTTAAGTATAGTTGTAACTAATATCCCATGTAATTGTGAAACTTGGGTCTAAGAAGAGTTTTGCCAATATGTGTAGCAAATGGTGGTTATATTGGTTTTATTATTATTGATTGTGAACATACATTATAATTATTGATTGTATACTATTATTAACAAGACTACTTCATTGGATATGTTAGCTCACTAAATTATATTGCTAGATCGAGCCTTTATAAGGGCATTAATGTTATGATATCACCAGTGGCCCGTGGCAGACATGATAAAGACTAAAACCCGCCCACATAGATTTGATGTCTGAAAATATATTTTGTTTCTTGAAACTCAGTGAAGACAGATTGCTAGTATAGATTGCATAGTGAAATTCTGCTTGTATTTGGAGTAGATATTGTCTCAAACAAAACAATCTTGTCCATATGTTATGCCACTAGTGTTCATACCAATGACTTGCACAATTGTTGTTCAAAAGGGGAATTTTTAGCTGACTTGAGATGTTGTTAAGTAAAGTTGTAAGTGATATCCCATGTAATTGTGCAACTATAGTCTAAGAAGAGTTTTGCCAATCTATCTGGCAAATGGTGGTTACATTGGTTTTATTAATATTGACTACGAACACACATTATAATTATTGATTGTTTGGTATAATTAACTAGACTACTTCATTGGATATGTTAGTTCACTAAATTCTATTACTAGACTGAGCCTTTATAAGGGCATTAATGTTATGATATCACCAACAACCCGTGGAAAACATGATAAAGACTAAAACCGCCCACACAGATTTGATGTATGAAAATATATTTTGTTTCTCTAGACTCATTGAAAATAGATTGTTGGTATAGATTGCATAATGAAATTCTGCTTGTATTTGGAGTAGATAACATCTCAAATAAAACAATCTCGTTCATATGTTATGCCACACGTGTTCATCCCAATGACTTGCACGATTGTTCGTCAAAAGGGGATTTTCCACATGACTTTAAAAGGTCATTAATTATTGTTGTAAGCAATATCCCATGCAATTGTGCAACTCTGGTCTAAGAAGCGTTTTGCTATTCTATGTAGAAATGGTGGTTATATTGGTTTTATTATCTCATGCATAATGCTCATAAGAAGTATGACGTAACTGAAGGTAGTTACACTACTCATACTTATCCAATTGTTAAGTAGACTAGGACAAGATTATTAACTCCTTTGTCTATCTTGTTTGGAATGTTTAGAATTTGATTTTGAATTTGGACAAGCGATTTATCCGAAAGGACAATGCAAATTGTGTTTCTTGTGTGGGGTAGTGCTCATGTATTTTGAAGATATGTAGTTGAAATATTTAGCAATGTGATGGAGGGTTATTCTAATTCATGGCTCTATATGACCAGATATCTTCAACCATTTTCTTGTTCTATTTTGGCATTTACTATTGATTAAGAAAAACTCGTAACATACAATCCTTCATGTTGCTGGAGATTTTACCCACATCTCGCTTCTCCTGGGTAAATGTTGCTTGCATGGTGTTGCATTCTGTGGATTTTCTATTGTCGTTCCATATTCATTTCATGGGATCTACATCATGCTTTGTCATTTTAATAACACTCATTGAGCCGAGCATAGCTAGATTGTAGTAGTAGCAATTTTAAGATCTATTCTACTAAGCTAACCATTGCAATATCCATGGTTGTTAACATATAATCCATCACAACAAATACCTATTGTGATATGTTAAGGTACCATAACACTTAAATTACAACAAATATCTATTGTTTAACATCATATTTGGAGACATTATTGATTAATATTACAGTTGATCTCATTCAAATTGTAACATATCACATTTATCTTCATCTATGCTTATTAGAAAGTGTAGCAAGAAAGGCTCAATTTGACTTCAGCCTTAGTCACATTGAGTAAATTGAATTTCCACATCAGCAGGACAACTTGGAGGTGGTTAACTAGTGTGACATGGATCTTTTCACTTAGTTAGCTCAATAAATTCAAGTTAGGGGCTTGGAGTTCAGTCGTGCATGTGTTGATTGCTAAATTTTAGCAATCTAGTTCAATTACTTTCAGCTGTATTGAATTAACTGACCTCTAACTATTGATAGAGTCAGTTGAAGGGTAGTTAAGCAGTGGGACAACAATCTAACTCAGATATCTATCAGTTAACTGATCAATTAGCCCAAAATAGTTGATGCATACATGGAATTTGAATTGCTTAGTTGTGGCAGAGGAGACATAGGCTAGTGCAACATGGGTTGTATACTAGTTGAGTGTACAGTTGTTGCATGCAATCAGGAGATCAATTCCTTGGAAATTGCACAAGGAAATATGGACTTCCCTATTATTTAGGAGCTCGAATTAGATCAGATTTGTGCAAGGAAATAGGAGGCTAGAGGAGCAAAAAATTGGTTAAGTCTAGAGGCTCTCATTCAGCAGAGAGAACAATTATTATTTTGTAGGTTGTGCTCAGAGTTGGAGCAAGACATTGTAATAGTTTTTCTATTTAACTGATTAATGCAAAGAGGCTTGAGGGGTTTTTCCCACTTGGTTTCCCCTAGAAATCACTATGTACTTATAGTTTTTCTTGTTGCATGTTCAAAAAATTCAAAATCATCCTCTTCTAGGGGGAAACCTCCTTTACATTACACAAATTAACAATTCCTTGATGATACAAATGACAAGACCTCCTTTCTATATATAGGAGACAATATAGTCAAAGCTGACATAACAATAATAATGTAAGGGCACAACAATAACAATACTGGGCTTCTATGGTGCACAATAACAACAATATGGGGACAACATGGGAAAAAAAATAACAATAATGGGACACAAGGACAATAATAATAAGGGGATACACTAGTATTATAGAGACCTAGCATGCCCCTCTCCTTCATAAAAGTTTTTTCCTTAATGCTTGAGTAGTTATGGATGCTTCTGTATAAAATTCTCATCCTCCCATGTGGAATCTTCAGCGGGTAAGTTCTTCCACTTGATGAGATACTCTGAAATTGATCGATTACGTATTTGTCGAGTTCTTGTTTTTGTGACTGCTTTAGGTTCCAATATGATTTTTCCTTCCTTGTCAAGTTCTAGCAATATTGTTTGAACTGGGAGCTTGTCACTTATAACCTTCTTTAAGCATGAAACATGAAAAATTGGGTGCACTCGGGAAGTTATAGGAAGCTCCAATTTGTATGCCATAGTACCAATATTTTGCAACACCTTGTATGGACCATAATACTTTGGTGATAATTTATTATCCTTCTTAGCTTGCTTGAGGCACATTTGTTTGTATGGTTGTAGCCGTAAGAATACCCAATCACCTACATCAAAACTTCTTTCACTGCGATGTTGATCTGCCTGTTGTTTCATTCTATTTTGTGCCAACACGAGGTTATCCTTTAAGAGTTGGAGGACTTGTTGTTGATGTTCGATGTGATGTTCCACTGCTTGAACCTTAGAATTTTCTCTTAAATATGATGTGATGGATGGTGGCTGATACCAATAAAGTGCCATAAATGGGGTCATTTTTGTTGCTGTATGGAAGGAAGTGTTATACCACCATTCAGCCAGAGGCAACCATTTGACCATTGTGTCTGTTTATCAGATACAAAGCAACGAAGATATCCTTCCAAACATTTGTTTACTATCTCAGTTTATCCATCAGATTGAGGATGATAAGATGAGCTATGAGCGAACTGAGTACCAAGTCAAAAAAATAATTATATCCAAAAATTTCCAGTGAAAATGGGATCTCTGTCACTTACAATAATCTTTGGGTTTCCATGTAGCTTTTGAATTGTTTCCATAAATGCAGTAGAAACTGTATTGGCTTTAAAGGGATGAGATAATGCACAAAAGTGTGCATACTTGGTAAGTCTATCAACTACCACCATGATGACACTCTTTCCTTCAAAATTGGGTAAACCTTGATAAAATCCATTGAAACCTCCTCCCAACGTTGACTTGGAATGGATAAAGGTTGTAACAGACCTGGGGTCTTAATTGTTTCAACTTTATTTTGTTGGCAAACCAAACATTCTGCCATAAAATATTGAATATCAGATTTAAGGCCATCCAAAAAAAATTCCTTCTTAACCCTGTGGTAAGTTTTTATAAATCTTGAGTGCCCTCCTAAGGGAGAGGTATGCAATTCCATAAGAATATTTTGTTTCAGTTGGGAATTCTTACAGAGGTATAAGCGATCTTTGTACCATAACGAATCATTTTTTCAGCTAAATGTATCAGATGTATGGGGGTCTTGTTGTAACTTTTGAATGAGTGATCACGCTTCTTCGTCATTCTTCCATTCATCTCTTGCTTCATTTGTCCAATCTAGTTGGATAATAGAAATGGCACAATGTTAGGTCCCTATAATACTAGTGATTCCCCCATTACTATTGTCATTGTATCCCTTATTGTTATTATTGTGCGGTTTTGTCATTTGTATCATCCAAGAATTATTCATTTGTGTAATGTAAATGAGGTTTCCCCCTCAAATAGGTTGTTTTTGAAGTCGTTGATCTATCTTTTCTTCTATTTTGTGAGTTGGTTACATAACACGCAAAGTAATGCTTCCACATCCTCATCCTTTCTTGAGAGTGCATCTACAACAACATTTTGCTTTCCTTTTTTTTAGATGATTTCAAATTCATTACCCAACATCTTTGGACACATTTTTGCCGCTCTTCTGAAGATAATATTTGTTCTAAAAAGTATTTAAGACTATCATGATCTATTTTTACCTTGAAGTGTCTTCCCATTAGGTAAGGTCGCCAATTCTTAAGTGCATGTAGTATTGCCAACGTTTCCTTCTCATAAATAGCTTTGTGTAAATACTTTCCTTTGATTGGACGACTTTCGAAAGCAATGGGTCTTTCTTCTTGCATTAAAACAACACCTATTCCATTTCCTAAGGAATCACATTCCATAATAAATGTTTTTGTGAAGTCTGGCATAGCTAAGACCGGTGCTTGGCACATTGCCTATTTAAGATGTTCAAAGGCTTTCGTTGCTTTTGGAGTCCAAGAAAATGCATATTTCTTCAGTAATGTTGTTAGAGGTGATGCTATTCTCCCATAATTCTTAACAAAATTGCAATAATACTCTGTCAACCCGAGAAATCCTCGCATATGCTTTATGGATGTGGGGATTTTCCATTCCTTAATAGCTTTAATTTTGTTGGGGTCTACCTTAACACCTTCATGAGATACAATATGACCCAAATATTCCACCTCTTGTACTCCAAAGAAACATTTGGAGGTTTTTGCATATAATTGTTTCTCCTCCAATAGGTTGAGCACTCTATTAACATGTTGAACATGATCCTTCCAAGACTTGGTGTAGATTAGTATATCATCAAAAAATACTAACACAAATTTTCTAAGGAAGGGTTTGAAAATGGAATTCATTAAACCTTGAAATCTAGAAGGTGCATTGGTAAGGCCAAAAGACAAGACCAAAAATTCGTAATGACCCTCATGATTTCTAAATGTTGTTTTCAGAATTTTTTTAGTCTTCATTCTGATTTGATGATATCCTAAATGAAGGTCCAACTTGGCGAAGTAAATTTCTCCATGCAATTCATCCAATAATTCATCAATGATAGGATTGAGAAATTTATCTTTAATAGTGATCTTGTTGAGCTCCCTATGATCCAGACACATGCGCCATGATCCATCCTTCTTATGCACTAATACTATTGGAGCAGAAAAAGAACTTTGACTAGGTTGAATTATACCAGCCTCTAGGATTTACGCATCCATACATTCAATTTCACTCTTTTGGGCATAGGGATATCTGTAAGCCTGATGTTTGGAGGAACACTTCCTGAAATCAAATGGATAGCGTGATCATGATCACAAATAGGTGGGAGACCTTTGGGAGTCTCAAATACCTTGGAATGATTGTCCAAGATGTTTTGGAGATCTGGAGAAAGAGATGATTTCGACGTGAGAACCTCTAGCAAACATAATTGTGCAATTACGCCACTTCGTTCTTTCTTTAGAAGCTTTGCATGTGGTTAGAGCTAATTATCTTTCTTGTTTTCCTTGCAATACCCCTTAATTCAACTTCCTTTCCCTCTAAAAAAAAAAAAAAAATCGAGAAAAGTTCTTGAAAATTAAAAGCTATCATACCCAAAGGTTGTAGCCATTAGACTCCTAGTACAACATTAGCACCACCCATTGGAATGGAAAGCATTGGAATATTCAAAACATATTCTCCCATGGATAGTCATATATTATGGCACTTTCCAGAGGAATTTATGGTTCTTCCATTTGCAACCATCACTTGAAACTATGGTGCTGGATATAGGAAGTATCCAATTCCTTCGCTATCTTACAAGGAATAAAATTATGGGTACTGTTTGAATCAATCAACACTATTACCTTTTTCTTCTTGATATGTCCTTCTATCTTGATAGTTTGAGGAGTAGTTATTCTGGCCAATGCATTACAAGATATGGTCGGATTCATTTCTTCTTTCTCTAGGCTTTGTTCTTTGTGTGCATCCTCTTCTTTTAACGTTTTTTGTTCCTTTTCTTCTTCCTATTCACAATCTATGTAAAATAATTTCTTCTTAGCACACTTATGACCTTTAGTGTATTTGATATCATAACTATAACAAAGCCCTTTTGCTCTTTTTTCTTCCAATTTTTGTGGTGTCAACCTTGTAGGTTGTGGAAGGCTAGGAGAAACAACACTTCCATCTTTATAGTTGTGATTGGTAGGCTACCTTGTTGCCATAATTTTGCTTTCAATTTTTCTTGCCAACCTGAATGCCTTCTCTAATGAATTAGGTTCCCAAAGGCGAACCTCACGTTGAATGTTATATTTTAATGTCCTTATGAATGCATCAAACCTATGCTCCTCTGGAATATCTTTTACCCTTATATTCAATTTTTGGAAGTCCTCAATATGCTCCACCATTGAACCTTTTTGTTTGAGATTTATCAATTGGCTAAAAAAGGTGTTTCTTTTTGTATCCTCATAATGTGCTATCATTTCTTCCGTAAAAATTGCCCAAGTGACAATTTTTTTACGAGATCAAAGCCATCGATAACATATAACCTGATTGGGTTCCAAATATAAATTTGCAATGCGTACCTTTTGTGTGTTTTGCACATTATGGAGATCGAAATATTGCTCCATCTGTAGTATCCATGCTATAGGATCCTTTCCATCAAACTTCCTCATATCGATCTTTGGAACATGGTCTGTCTTCAATCCAATGTTAGAGTCTATGAAATCACGACTAACATTTCTTTTTTTCTCATCATGAGTTTTCTCTACTACCTTTTCGTCATTAGGAAGCATTTCTTGTAGCAACTTTGTTAAACCTCCTTTCAACCCTTCCATGTCTTTTTTCAAATATTCAACTTCTAAACCATCCATCTTAGCTTCCATGCCATTCTTTAAACCATCCATCTTAACTTCCATGCCTTTCTTTAAACCACCATCTTAGCTTCTGCTACTTTTTGTGAGAGTGAAATTCGTTGCACTTGGTCTCATAATTTTGATATATCATGTTGCATTCCTTCCTCTTCTTCATGAGTCATGATAGAGATCTCAGGTTGCTTACTAGGTGTTTCCATTTTCTTTCTTCAGGGCATCAATTAATGATAATTATGCTTGACTATGTCCTTTAAATTCCTTCAAACTAATTTTTCAAACCAAAATTATGCAAAATTTTAAAAAGACTACACACCTTTTTTGGCTTTATAGGAGCTCGATATTGAATCTGTTATATTTCTGTAATTTCAGATCTCCAAGGTCTGAAATTTTGGTCTGTGGTATCCACTTAAGTCCTCATTCGAAACCCACAAGTTTGATCAAGATTTGATTCTCCAAGAAAGAGTTATTCCAAATCTCCCACGATGACCTAATTATAGGCAGGTTCAGTAGAGAGAACTTGTACAAAGTTCCATGTGTAATCGTTTCAACCATTGGACCTGAAACCAATACAAAAAAAACTACAGTCCATCCTACTTTTGTACCCTTTTATGAAATTTCAATCTGATGCTCAAAGAGAAAGTTATGACAATTTTCCTCAGGTCACCTGTTTGAGATATAATTCGAGAGCCTGCAAAAACCCTAACTTCCTTGGATCATATATCCGAAAATATAGCTAGACAAGGTCTGAAATTCGTACCTGCGGTTCTTCAAGATTTTGACTCAAATGGGTTTTAATTTTAGCTTCTGAAACGTCATAGAAAAAAATTTATAGAGAAAATTACATGATGACCTACTTGAAGCAGCAAAACCCTAAAATCTAAAGCTCTAATACCAATAGTTATGCAACCAGCTCATAAAATTGAAGAAAAGATAGATCAACGAATTCAAAATCAGACTCTTCGAGGGGGAAACATCTTTTACATTACACAAATTAAAAATTCTTTGATGACACAAATGACAAGACCTCCTTTCTATATATAGGAGTCTAAGGGGTCACAATATAGTCAAAGCCAACATAGCAATAAGAATGTAAGGGCACAACAAGAAAAATAGTGGGCTTCTATGGGGCACAATAATAACAATATGGGGACAACATGGGCACAACAATAACAATAAGGGGATACAATGACAATAATAATAATGGAATACAATAGTATTATAGGGACCTAACATTCTAAATTGTGATTTTCATTCCGCAGATTAGTAGAGTAGAATTTGTGTCTCTTGTTTTTCAGTTCGAATTCTTGAGCAATTGTAATTTCTATCAAATTTCTACATGGTAAAAGAGCCTTGAAATCACATTAGAACCATTATTTAAAATTTTTTCTTCAGGAATTTCGAATTTGTAGCTTCAATGTAGCAGTTTTTCTTCAAATTAAGGAGAATGTCTTTCAACAGACTGAGATTGGAGTATGCCCTGGAGGGTAGCTCGAATTTCAAAGTCTGGAAAGACTGAATGGAAGTAGTGCTTGATGATAATGGTGTCTTGGAATATGATAAAAATGACATTGTGAAACCCCAACAGTCTAATTTACATAAATTAGCCAAGTGGAGGAACGATGTTTCTAGATCCAGGAGGATCATCCTGGAGGGTGTGAGAGACCACATAGTCTCTAAGTTACATGGAAATGACTCCTTTGCTATGTGGAATACCCTCACTGAGCTATTCAAAAAATTCTGGACGGTGTGAGAGACCACATAGTCTCTAAGTTACATGGAAATGACACTCCTTTGCTATGTGGAATACCCTCACTGAGCTATTCAAAAATAGCAATGATTTCAGGAAAATTGGTTTGATGAACAAATTGAGGATTGGAGACAAAGGGTATGAGGTAGCCTTCAACAATGGGAAGGCCTACCCCAAGCATTTTGATTAAGGTCAAATCAAGCATATTAGTGTCAGGATCGAGAACCTCCACACATTAGAGGAAGATGCATGTGCAACCTTGAGGAGCAAGGCACAGATTAGAGATGTGGTGGTTGAGAGGGAGCATGATAAAGATGTCAAGATGGAGCCTCAACCAATTGGAAGTTGGGCTGACCAATAGGATGATGATGATGTGGACTAGTTAGAGACTTCCACTATAATGAGATTTTGAGCCAAGTGGGAAAAGGACTTGTTAAGGCAACTGAAAAGAGAGTTGAGTCTCCCAACATCAAGAAGAAGACATCCATATAAACAGGGTACATGCCACCTTCTAGTTCAGAGGGAGCAATTGCAACTATACTTCTAGGAGTAAGGAGGGGCGATGTAAAGCCTTAACTCTAGAGTTGCAAAGAATTGGGCAGGATCCATAAGAGAGTAGTTGCAGTATACTTTCCTCATGGATCATTACCTTGCTACAAGGGCCCCCCATGTTCAATAGCAGAAGGATCAATGTTAGTTGGTGCAGTCAGATGCTGAGGAGCACCAAGTGTTGATATCAGTGCAAGAGGCACAGTGCATAATCAACATCAATGCAATCTTCCTAGTAGATAGTTGCAGAGACACAATAGTTTTAGTGTTTTTTGGATGCTTCTTAGTTGCAGTTGTTGTAGTAGTAACAACAACAGTTAGAGGTAGTGCTACACTACATTCCATAGGTGCTGGAAAGGGGTAGTGAAATATCCCTTTCTTGTTAAGAGGGAGTGTTAGAAAGAATACCAAGAAAGGCTCAATTTGACTTTAACCTTAGTCAAGTTGAGTAAATTGAATTTCCACATCAACAAGACAACTTGGAGGCAGTTAACTAGTGTGACATGGCTCTTGTCACCCAGTTAGCTCAGTAAATTTGAGTTAGGGGCTTGGAGTTCAGTCATGCATGTGTTGATTGCTAAATTTTAGCAATCTAGTTCACTTATTTTCAGTTGTTTTCAATTAACTGACCTCTAACTATTGATAGAGTCAATTGAAGGTCAGGTGAGCTGTGGGACAACAGTTTAACTCAGATATCTATTAGTTAACTAATCAATCAACCCAAAATAGCTCATGCATACATGGAATTCGAATTGCGTAGTTGAGGTGGAGGAGACAAAGGCTAGTGTAACATGAGTTGTATACTATTTGACTGTATAGTTGTTAGATGCATTCAGGAGATCAATTCCTTGGGAATTATGCAAGGAAATAATGTCTTCCCTATTGTTTAGGAGCTCAAATTATCTCAGATTTACGCAAGGAAATAATAGGTTGGAGGAGTAGAAATTTGGCTAGGTGTTGGCTAGAGGCTCTCATCCAGGAGAGAGAACAATTATTCTTTTGAAAGTTGTGCTAGAGTTGGAGTAAGAAATTGTAATAGTTTCTCTATTCAACTGATTAATGCAAATAGGCTTGAGGGGTTTTTCCTAGTTGGGTTCCCCCAAAAATTGTTGTGTACTTGTGGTTTTGCTTGTTGCATGCATATGCATGTTGTTCTAAATTGTGATTTCCATTCTATAGATTAGTAGAGTAGAATTTGTGTCTCTTATTTTTAGTTTGAATTCTTGAGTAATTGCAATTTCTATCAAATTTCTACAATGCTCTTTCTCCATATGCTATCGACTTACGACATTTCCTTTGCAACATCTAGTGCAATTGCTAGTTTAATTATTTTGAAATAATGGAATTTCCTTATGGTTTCTCAATCATCGAACTAGGTATGTTTTATCTAAGCAAGACCGAAAGGCCATGGAGTTGTGAAGGGTTTTGGTGGCTATCTCAGCTATATTTGAAGCCTATGACAAGATTAGGCAACCGATACATTTAAGAAAAATCACAAGAAAAAGACCTTTGTTTCTTTATGTTTATGGGCATTGCAACTCTCACAAGGCTTAATAGGTACCAGACCAAGTCGAATGAGTCTCATAGAATTGGGATTTGGCATAGAGCTTTGGACAGAGAATTGCCACACAAGGAATCTGTAATGAACAACCTCATATCCAAATATCTTCTCCACGTGTTTTTCCCAAACTATGCATACAACATTTGGATGAATGCCAAGCTACAACTTGTTGTTATTGCCTTGTTAACTTTGAAAAATCTTCGTCTAAGCATCCTTACAATACTCATACCATCAAGGAAGTGGAGTAAAGAAGCTGTGAAATATCAAATGTTGTAGCCTTGGAACTCAGAAAATATTCCTTACAAGAGTGGTATGAGGTCTTAGTTTTGTTAATTTTTAGCCATGATTTTAGAAATTTTTCCTAGATAGCATGAGATTTGATGCTTCATCATTGTAACTGATTTTCCACTTGATATTGTTGATATGACAGTTTTTATTTTTTATATGTGGCTCACTATACCAATTTGGTACTAGCTACCTCCACCAACAACATCTACTGGCTATTCCAAGGAATCTAAGTAGATAATCGCATTACAAGCTACCTCCATGAACAACATCTCCCTCCTATTCCAAGAAATTAAGGCAGATAATGACATTACAAACAAACATGTCCTAACCTAAATTTTCATGTGTGTTTTGTTAGTTCCTATCAAAGTAATATTTTAGCAATCTATTTGTTATTTGATTATATAATTTTAAATTTTTTACGTTTAATTTTAAAATAACAAAAAAGTGTATATATTTTTTTATAAGTAATATATTTTCTCACACATATATTTATTTATTATTTTTTTAGTATGAAAAAAACATTATATATATCCAATAAAAATTCAGTACATAAAACATTGTATGATGCCAATACCATCATAGATCTTTCTGATATTGTCATTGTAACAGTCCATTCCTATTTGTCAGCACAATATAGATCTGTCTAAATCTATGTCTATGTACCCTGTGGTAAAAATATACAAAAATCACTGGTACAAACATTAATCCATTTTAATCTAAATTGAAAACATCCATATTGAAATGTATGCTACTCACAAGAAAAAACTATATAAACAATGTCAAAAACCCCACTAGAAAAATTAAAAGAAAACAAAATAAATATGCTATGCACAAGAAAAAAGATATAAACAGTGTCAAAATCCCAACCGGAAAAATCAAAAGAAAACAAAATATATCAGGTGTGTTCTTCTCCAGAGAGTGATGCTATTGTAGGAGTGGAAGCACCCAGACATCTACTATATTGTCTCTCAACTTAATTTCTATATGCATCCCATCCAGTGCACCCTGTAGCCCCTTTTTAGACAAATAATCCGCATTTTGATTGAATTATTGTAGGAGTAGAAGCACCCGGACATCTACTATGTTGTCTCTCAACTTAATTTCTATATGCATCCCATCCAATGCACCCTGTAGCCCCTTCTTAGACAAGTGATCCACATTTTGATTAAATTCCCATCCAATATGCACAATCTCAATGTGGCCCAAAAATTCTCGTTTTGTAAGAGCCAGCCATGAAGCAATAGTTGTTATACTTTCACTGTATTTTCACTATATTACTCACGGATATGGTGCTTAATTTCCGGAGGTTAATGACGAGGTTCAATGTGAATCGTTACTATCGAAGTAGGTTCACAATTAATTGTCACTACAGATTCCTGTAGGCACTCTGACATGTATTGTTTATACGATAAAGGCTCACGGATGTAGCCGCCACCATTGGCGAAAATTGTTTCAACATCTTTAGCAACGTATAATTACCATAGAACTTGGCAACGGTTTGCATCTGTACGGCCAATTCCGGTTACTGTTTCCATATTTGAACTTTGACAGGTTGGCTATCTCGAGTCCTCATGAGTCACTGGTCGTTTCAATTTTCACCAAACGTTACAGAGAAGTATGTTATACGCACCATCCATGGAGTAACTGGTTTTTCTGTTTTCTTATTGATTAGTCAGGGCAGGCGGTCTCTCATCAATGGTAATTGTGGTGATTAGTTAGTTTTAACATCCCAGAGATGAAAGCTTTGAATTTAACTTCTTAGCTTATTAAAATAATTGTTCTTGATAAAATTTTAATGTATTTTGTATTTTATTTGATATTCATGTCATATCAAACTTTTGATTTTGGGAGAGGTTGAAAAATTTAGTAAGTTATGAGATTTTGTAACGTTAACTCGTTTGTAATATCTAATTGGTTTTTTTGGGTGGACTATGGAAACATCACAACCAAAATTGGTATGTTTTATAATTTTACATAAGTGTGAACTGGACTGATTTATTTAAATATTTGCAGTAATCATTGGAAACCAAACCAAAGGCAGGTTGTCCTCTGAAATACATCTTCTTTGCGTGGCTAGTATTCCACAACAAGAATTTCACATGGGATAATCTAAGGAAACGATGTTGGCACGGTTTTAGCAGATGCACGATGTGTGAAGTAGATGAAGAAACAAATTTCCACATGTTTTTCCAATGTCTATCTATACAACAAATCTGGTATGTATTGGCAAATACTTTTGTTTTCCCACTCACTGTTTTTTATTCTTCCCATGCAGCTTTCATCTGGTGGAGCCGGCAAAGAGCCCCTCTGCGATATCTCATCCTTATCTTTCTCTGGACTACATGGAAATGGCAGAACTCCAAAATATTCAATGATTCAGCTGCTCCTCTCATGTCCATCTTGGACAATATCATTGCCACTTGGACTATGGTCTATGGCTCCATTGATATTTGAATTAATCTGCTGCTCCTCTCATGTCCATCTTGGACAATATCATTGCCACTTGGACTATGGTCTATGGCTCCATTGATATTTGAATTAATCTGGCTATCTGTGATCTATATCTCACATTTTGTAATTCTGGACTTTTGCATATATCGGTTATATTGCATTATTGGTTATATTGCATCATTTTCATATATGACCCATCATTTTTATATTTGCCTCTATGTGCCAGCTATCTGAACTATGGTGCATCTCTATTTCGGACATATGATCATATGGACCAGGCTGCTGATCTAGATTTTACCTATATGTACATTTGATTATTATATTGACTCAATATAATACATTATGCTTTTTTTCTTGTGAAAGAAAAAAGTAATTAATTACTTAATTATAATAGAATATTATTGTTAACATTATTTTAAAAGGTTCTTGTTTTTATAAGACATCCATTCTTAAGGCTTAGATACCAATGTTATGAAATTTAATATGAATTGAGGACATTCAATTTCTTTACCAATACTATGACTTGGTAGCAATTATTCGTTTAATAAATTTTGTTATTAATCTTTAAATAGTAATTAAATTATGTGTTTAATGAATATTGTTATTAATTAATAAAAAAAATTAAAATAATTTTACTTTAATTTATTTATTTCAAATTTAAACAAAGTTAAAAAAAAACTAAACTTAAGTCAATTTGGAGATGATTTAATTTTAAATTTAAATAAAGTTACAACCAACTAAACTTAAATCAATTTGGAGAAGATTTAATGATATAAAATTCTATAAATGAGAACAAATTTACAGAGACAACCTTTTTTTTTTAATTACTCTAAAATAAATATCATCTTTCATTAATAAAGGTCATTACAATAGCTTGTTTCTGATTTATTTCTTTCTAAAAAAACATTTCTGTCACAGACTTATCATTGTACCTTCAACTAAATCTTAATACAAAATTTTATTTACCTATCATATCCCCGATATCTACCTATGATTCTACTCTGAAAACCTAATAGTATACCTTAAATAATCTATCCTTGGATATTAAGATTTAGCTATGTTGCAACTTAGTTTGAAAAAAACATCATCTTTCATTAATAAAGGTGATTACAATAGTTTGTTTCTGATTTACTTTTTCTCAAAAAAAGCATTTATGTCACAGATTTATCATTGTACCTCCAATTAAAACTTAATACAAAATTTTACTTACCTATCATATCTTCCATATCTACCTATGATTCCACTTTGAAAATCTATTAGTATACCTCAAATAATCTATGGGTGGGTATAAGGATATAGCTATGTTGTAACTTACGTGTGGTAGTTTTTTGAACTGTAATTTTCATGGCTGATGATAGACATTCAAGACCAAATACTGCTATATACTTTTTTTCATTAATATCGACATAGGTCCATCTTAACCACAGATCTCACATGAGTTAAGAGAGATCAAATTTTTTCAAATGCAAATTTATTTAATAAAGTGTAAAAAAACAGTGTAATTTTTAATTTTTTAAATTGTTGAAGATGCATATATATTCTTTTTTATTTTCTATTTAGAAAACATTTTATTTTTATTTTAAGATGGACAAGTGTCCCTCGACATTTTCTTCTTCGTCTTCATCTTCGATTTGGCAATCCGTTTGGCTGGTTGTGGACTCTGTTCAGATTTCTAAATCTGAAGGTGGGATAATACGTACCTTTACTCGCTTTCCACATATCCCATAATACTGAGAATTCAGTATTATGGGTCAAATTCGTTCCGGTGCCCATTATTTTTTTTTTACGGTTTGTTTGTTAGCTATAGATCACCTTTTCTATTACTAAATGACTGAATTTAATAAAACTAGTACATATTTATTTTAAAATTAATATAAATAGAGAAAAAAATAATTTTTATATTACATTTTTTTTCTTAATGAAATACATTGCTTAAGTGTAAATTTTTTATGAAGTTATATTGTTTAAAATGTTTTATTAGTTATTTATTTTAGATTTTTATAATTTTTTATTTTAGTAAATATGAACAAATTTTCAATTTGGATCACTGACAATAAGCCTCTCGAGTCAACAAGTACAAAATTTCACACCTTGAAAATTGGAATTGATCTCAATCTACCAATGAATTGACTCAAATAAAAACGTATAGAATTTCCCATCCTGAAAATTGCAACTGATTTCAATCTGTTTTCCCCAACTTTCCCCCAATGAATTGACTCAAATAAAAACGTATAGAATTTCCCATCCTGAAAATTGCAACTGATTTCAATCTGCTTTCCCCAACTTTCCCCCCAGTGCTAGCTTCCCTAATGGTTTCTTGCTACTAAAACTTGCTATAAAACATTTATTGCTACTAAAACATATATGTTATTAGTCTCTATCCAATCTAGCAATAGGTTTGCATGTTTACCACTATTAGTTTAACATTGAACAATACAATTTATAATATATTTTTTTAAAGTAATGACTAGCAAACTTATGGGGGTTTATGATATGTTCTTTTTGCCATAAATTGGGCCACTTCAAGGGAGATTTGAATCTAGGTTGTTTCCATGATTTCAAAAACTTTCAATTAACCAATTGAACTGCCTCAAGGAATACAACTTATAATTTTAATTTTAAAAAATAAATATTTATTTTTCAATCTTATTAAGAAAATTATTTTTCAAACATTTTATTGGACCATAACTTGAAGGTATTAGTGTAGCTTTTGCATAATCCAATGCCATGTAAATAATTGCCTCACATATTTATGCCATAACTTATGGATTTAGTTGAAATAACTCATACTCATATAAATAATATATCAATTACTTCCCACCATAATTTAAGCAAGTATTTGCATAAAAAATGGAGGGGAATGATATTTATGTTTTCCTTAGCACTTAGGAGTACATTTACTAGTGGTTACTACCCACCAAAATTTATACCAGTCTTGTATATGAGGAAGCAATTGATTTATCCACTTTACATCTCAATTTATTAATTCATGCCAAAATAAGACAAAAAAAATCATTTTGCCTATTGACCACTATAAATTAAGCATTGAACAATATAGGTTATAATTTTTAATGCAATTTTTCCAAAGAATGATTTCTAACTTGAATGGTAGAGACTAAATGTGACGCAACACTTTTATTATTCGATCTCACAATTTCATATTTGAAGATTATTTATTTTCCTCAAAACAACCCCTCTCCAAGTTTTTTTGTGTGTGAAAAGCCACTTAAGTGGATGTTATGTTTTTAGAAAAATTGCAAATTGATATATGAAGTGGCAAAGTTAAGGATTTGCATAAATTTTTGGTGGGTAATAACTGCTACTAATTTTGCATATTAGCTTCTCGGATGCGGGTGATCTTTCCAGCACCTAATACAAGGATGGTCCGGCGGTGGGGGCGGGGGCGCATGGACGCTCACTGTAGCCAGAAGGAGCTGCAGGATGCAACACTTAATGATTCACACATTAAACATCATTATAACATTAATAACCAGATTGCATTGTAATAATTGATCTGCAATGAAGCGCGGCATAATCTGCATTATCGCTCTTCTCATTAGCATTTCCGGACAAAACAAGGGTGAAGGTTCAGGCGCCAGAGATAGTTCAGAACACTATCTGGCTCTGGTGCGGAAAGTTAACAAAATCTCAGGCCTTCGCGCTCCTTTCCACTGGCTACGACTTCTCCCAGGTAGGAATTGTGTTGTATCCTCGATAACTGTTTGTTTCGCTTCCATAGTTAATATCAAAATGCCCAGAGAGCACCCTAGAATGGGAAGCAGGAGAGGCAGCTCTCGGGGCCGGACCCTTCGCTAGGCGTCATCCACAACTTCGAACCCCTCGTCTGAGGCCTTAGACTATACTTTATACTGCTATCCGACGATTAGGAGAGGGCGTGGCAGAGGAAGGGGGTAGATAATGACAGAGGTGAGCTCTTAGCACACCAGAACGTACACGGCTCGCTTCTGCCTCCCCTGTAGACTGGGTAATTCCTCCTTCATTGTTTCAGTCACTGTTGAACTCAATGAGCAAGCTGGGGGTTCGGAGACAACAGGCTCAGGATTCCTCAGCAATAGAGGATGGAACACCGGACATCTCCCACGATGAATGTGACTAAACAAAGACAGGATAATAGAGGCTGTGTAATTCAAAATATGCCCAATCAAGTTGGCCCAAGCGCTCCTGCAGCAGAAGATAGCGCTAGAGCAGAGGGACATTCCGTGGAGTATGAAGAACCAGAGCATTTTGGTTGTCGCATCATTGAGGAACAACCTCCAACTCAGCATGAGGACTGAACAAGCTTGCGTGTCCCTGGTTTTGTTCATTGGTCGAATGCACTTGTTAATACCTCTCAGGTTTGAGTGTTTTTGGTCCTGTTTATGTGTCAACAGAGGATTTGTCTATCCTAAGAATGTAGTGTTCGGTAACAAGTCTTTACAACTCTTCTTGAGGGCCGGTTTCCCTTGCGTGGGCGGCATTCCATGTCGGTCAGTTAATATTTTGACTAAGGTGGCTTTCAAGTCAGAATGGGATCACTGTCAGGATTCAGAGTCTTTAGTTTTGGACTTAGCGATTCTAAGTCCTACAACGATTTTTTGCAAGTCTTGAGATAGTTAGTCCATTGTGCACTGTTAGTATGCTGTTACATGGGCTGGAACTTTTGAGACCCTTGTTTCGTTGTATGAATATTTTGTATTAATATAGAAGTAGACTAATTTAGAAAAAAAGAAAAAGTTTGCACATTAGCTTTTGCTCCTACATGTTAAAGCCTTCAAGAAAAACCAAATAATTGTAGCATGAATATTTCTACAGTCATTAACTTGATGTAGAGGAAATATTATTGCATGTTGTTATTGATATGCCCGAGATTTATGGTGAACACTTCACCCATCTTCAGGGACATTAAGGTTCTAATGATATGAAGAGTGCTAGAGTGAGTTTAAATAGAGGAAAGAGTAATAAGAAGTAACTCCCCATAGGTATACTTATTTCCATCTTGTTCTTAGTCATTTTTATGCAAATACTTGCTTAAATTATGGTAGGCATTGAATGATGATAAACATATTATTTTTGTGACTATGAACTATTTTCAAGGATTTTGATTTTAGGTGATTTTTCTATGTAGTTTAAAAATGAAAATCATTACACGAATATTTAAAAATCATGGCATAAATATTGCAATTATGTAGGCAAAAAAAAGAAAGGTAATTATCCACATGGCACAAAAGCCTATAAAACCTTCAAAATTATGGTCCAATCAATGATTT
>APFE030453139.1:68506-79065 GCA_000404065.3 Pinus taeda | reverse complement strand
ACTAATAAAATAAAAAAGTTAAATTAATAAGATAAAATATAAACTAATAAAATCAATTATATTATCTGTATTTGTCAAAGAAGAATACAAGGCATGCTCTTCATGACCTTGTCAAAAGAAAATTTTGAATTTTGAATATTTGTTTTTGGCTCCACAAGTTGTCCAAGTTAGCCCTCCAACAGTGGAGTTCACCCAACCCTCAATGACACCCATTCGACCCATTGGTTCACTATATATGTAAAGCATGTGTTCTCTCCTCAAGAAGGATTTAGATCTTTTATCATGGTTTATCTAATGAAATCAAAGAGCCTAATTGAGGCTAAAGAAGAAGTTTAAGGACAAAGATGAAGAGGTCAAAGGGTAGGATGATTTTGTGAAAGGAGTTGAAATTTTTTTTGTGATAGTTCTCATCTTTAAGCAGGTTGAATCTATGTGAAAGGGCCATATTTCCTGAAGTGTATTCTTTGTGAAAGGGATGAGTTTAGACATCTATTAAAGACCCTTAACCGAGTTCAGTAAGGAGAAAATTGAGGAGGGCTTGACTTGACATCTTGGTGATTTGCTAGTATTGTCATCTTTCTGGTCAGTCTATCTATGACTTTGATGTCTCTCTGGTTGAATTGTTTCTGTAAGGAAAGGATTGTTGGGTTATTCCCCCATGTGGATTTTCCTAGTGTAAACTCTTATGTTATTGTGTGGTTGTCTCTTTATTATCCTTATGGAATTTTGTTTTTACAATTAAGTTCCTCTGTGTGATTGATTTATGATGGAAAATATCACATTAACAAATATTAAACTAATAAATATCATAAATTAACTATCAGCTTAGAGAATGCCCTATATTTTCAACTTAGTATTAGAGTTTTGGTGAAAGAGAAGCCCTTATTAAATTCTCCTTTGTTTAAAGAAAAACCTCATGTCAAATTAGTCAAAATTGATCAAGTTGAGTTTTTACCTCCTCAAGAACTTTGTAAGTCTTAGGGCTTGCCATTTAGCCCTAAGTGTCCTTGATCAAGAAATGAATCCAATTTAATGGTAGAAGCCCTTGTCACTATTTGCAAAACAAAGTATATATTTGTGCCCTTCTATCAAGACCAAAGCCCTTATTCTAGGCCCTAGGTTTGAAAGAGGCCAAAATAAATCACCATTTGAGCCTCATAAATTTCAATGGACCGAAATACCTCAAGAAATGACTTATGTTAACCTAAGAGGGTCGAGTAATCTTAAAGCCTGTTGTGGAGCATTAAAAGATATAAGATACCATAGTTTCATGCCTCAACTAGTCTTCAATTCTACCTTAACTGCAATCTTGATTTGTTAGTTAAAAGGATTAGAAGTTAAGTCAAAACTCACACCGGATCATGACATATCAAACCTTGAGGTAGACAAAGATACTTTTTCAAGTCGTTTATCTCAATCCAATTCCAATTTTGTATGAATAACTAAGAGCCTTAGGGATCCAAAAAATCTTATGTCATAAAATGATTCAAAGTACCTCTTGGTTTCCTACCACGATGAAAATTTTGAAGAAAAATAATTGTTACAATGATAGGTCTAAAGTTATCTTTAAGTTGAATCCCTTGAGAAGTCGAGCCAGTTTTGTAAAAAGCAACCAAAGGTAAGCCCTGGAAATATTGCAGCAAAGGTCTACATCATAATATCTCATGGACCTCACATCTATCAAATTCAGGCACTATACTCAAGGAAGCTCTAATGACAATCTTAAAATATTGGTGTCCTACGTGATAAGGTTGCAATGTTTAAGCAAGCTTTGTCAAGATCACTATAGAGTTAAGTTAGACTATGAATCCATCAAAATCAGAAGCCCGTGATGCATTTCTAGCTAGTGTATTTTGAAGGAAACAAATAATAGAAGTGTGAAGAAATCACTGTGTTCAAGTAAAGATCATAATAGTGATCAAAAGGATTATGAGGACCATGAATCTAGAGATCTGAACTACAATGAACTCTGAGAGGTATGTACTCAAAATTTTGTGTTTGATCAAGTTGCTCAAGGACCAAGTATCGAACTTGTGTCAAAGGATCTCCTTACAACTATTGATCACTAGTTCAATAAAGTAATGGGATTTTAAGATTCCTTGAAGAAACGAATATTGTATAAATATCACTCAACCTTCAATCATATGATTAACATATTATGAGAAAAAATGAAATGGCAACAATACATTGTGGCTCAAAATAACTTATGGCAAGAAACGTTGACTAATAAGGGTCATTGGAAACTGACGAAGACATAAGTATGCACCTCAAATTGAGAATCCTAATAATAACCTCTAGTATTGAACTATAAGACTTATTGGTGCCATCATCTGTATGAAAAAATTGTGAAAAATGGTAATCATTGATTGATGCTCCTCTTCAAGCCAAATGGAGTTAAAATTGGCGTTAGGCTAGCAATAAATATTGCACGAATGTCCTCTTGTTCAACTTTGACAAGCTTGGAAGATTACTTGAATGAAAAAAATGGAAGTAGAAATCAAAGCTCTCTTGATAAGATCTTGCATCTACTGCTGTGAACATTTAGGTTATGAGAACAAATGTTTGGTCCAAGATTCTTTGTACATTAAAATGAAGAATAAGTGTCTAAAAGGGTTTTGGACATATGAATATGAATTGAAAATCCTAGGGAAAACCTTAGGGTTTATGAACAAACTTTCGGATTGTACCAAGAACATTGTTTCTGTTGAAAGAAGAAACCCTAACCCTGACAACGAAGGATTGGCATCATGATAACAATATGGTTGAAGTTGACAAAGTTGCAGATGCCAGATACATGAAGACTAAATATCAAGAGGGAGCTGACTCTCTTCTCAAAAGATAAGTATTTTATATATCTCTTATTTGATTATTGCTATTGTTGTTAATTTACTACTAATTAGTCTCTTGTCTTTCTATCTTGTACTTGATTGTAATTGTTATTCCATGGCCTTTAGTGAGGATTGCAAGTACATAGTAAAAGATGCCAAGGCTTTGACAATAGACGAAAGAAGTGGAAGAACGAAGAAAAGTGAGTGACAAGAAGAATCTTCTTAAATCATGAGTTAAGTTTACAAATATTATATGAAATCCGAGCTCAGAGGGAGCTAGTAGATCAACAAGTTTGAAATATGCATGCAACATATAAAAACATAGACAAATTCAAAGCGAAAATTAAATAGAAGGTTATCCCAGTAAGATAAAGAGGTTCATGACAAGACATTTGTTGTGAGGTACACTTCTATTATTATTGTTTTGAAGATTGCACCAAGTTTATGTAGAGATTTCTTTCCTTATTAATTGAGAAGGAAGAAGTGAACTTAAGAGATTTGTATAGGCTCCTCAGATTGGTGGATCAAGATGGATCTTATATGATTTGTTTTCTGACAAAAAAGAGAAGAGCTCACTTCCTTAAGAACCCTGTTTTAGATTAAGAGGGAGTTGACCTATGTGTTTGAGATGATGGGTTTTCATCGATAATTGATGTACTCAAAGACAACATTGGCAGAGGGAGCAATCTGAATTACTGCAACATGATATGTCTCAAACTGAAAGGGAGCACCTAGTTTGGGTAACTTGATAGCTTCTGTGATCTAGTGAAGGGAGAAAAAAAATTTATGGTTGAGCCAAAGATATGTTGCTCAATACCATCATGGTATAGTTGGTCATGGATGATTTGTGAAGTACAACTGCATATTTAATTTTGGCTAAGAGTGTCGTAGACAAAAATGATCCATTAAAATATTGCTTCATTTTGGGCTCTGTTCTAATTTCTTGGATGAGCATGAAGTAGTCATTTGTTGCACTGATTATGGAAGAGGGAAAGTATATTGTAGCTGGATTGGCAAGTTGAGAAGTAGTATGACTTCAAAGGTTACTCACAAGATTATCTTGATTAAGTGATAGTGATGACCATGATGACATATTGAAGCACATTGGGATCACATACCACTTCCTTTGAGACATGGTGTTGTAGTGCAGTGTGAAGTTCCAGTACATCTCCATTGATCAGCAGACAAAACCTCTTTCTAGAGGTAAGTTTGTGTGCTTCTGGGACAAGCTTGGGATCATGGAGGATACCTCTCTTATTAAGAGGGGGAGCTAATGAGACACCATTATGAATGGAAATTCTCCCTGTGTCTTCATGACCATGGCTAGAGAATGGTCCATTATTCTATTTGTGTCATTATGACCTTGGTTGGAGAATGGTTTGACAGATTAGGTAGCATCATGGATTGTCATTCTTCTTGTGTCAAGTACTTTGAATTGAATTAGGGAATTTCTCCCTGTGTCAAGTACATTGACCTGAATTAGGAAGAATGGTCCACAAACTTTCTTTCACCCTATGTGAAGTACTTTTATTGGAATTAGGGAATGTATCCTTGTGTCAAGT
Organism: Pinus taeda; assembly: GCA_000404065.3. NCBI lineage: Eukaryota > Viridiplantae > Streptophyta > Pinopsida > Pinales > Pinaceae > Pinus > Pinus taeda. Next base: position 74,675 of record APFE030453139.1, on the reverse strand, counting down.
ATAATGATTTAAATTAGGGAGAATGGTTTGGCAGAGGACATACTCCCCATGTTAGTTGACCTTGGATGGAGTATGATCCTAAAGGCTACTTAGTTGAGTTGGAGCTTCCCAGCATCATTCTCAAATCTCTTTCTAGAGTGAGCTTTTTTATCATTAATGAGGCCTTTGGTGTTTCACCTAGAATATGTCTATAGTTGTTTTATGATGAATCGTGATTATGTTGATGTTGGTGATTATGATATTGATGATGATGCTTATCTTAATATTGATCCTTCTTTATAGAATTTCCAACTTGAGAACATCTTGATATTCATTATGAATACCTCCCTAGCTACGAGAGTGTGTTGAGTTTTGTAATTATGGTTGGTCTTCATAATGTATAGTTTCATCATTTATATATTTATTAAAGCATTTTCTTCATGCTAAAAAAGAAATTATATTATTTTTTTGTCAAATAAAAATACAAGGCATGTTCTTCATGACCTTTTCAACAGAAAATTTTGAATTTTGAATATTTGTTTTTGGCTCCACAAGTTGTCCAAGTCGGCCCTCCAACAATCAAGTCAGCCCAACCCTCAATGAAACCCATTCAACCCATTGGTTCACTATATATGTGAGGCATTCAACCTCTCCTCAAGTGGAATTTAGATCTTTTGTTCATGTTTTATTTGAGGAAAGCGAAGAACCTAATAGGAGGCTAAAGAATAAGTTTAAGGATTAAGACGAAGAGGTCAAAGTGAAAGATGATTCTGTGAAAGAGGCAGTAATTTTTACGTGGTAGTTCTCATCTCTGAGCAAGTTGAATCTCTGTGAAAGGGTTGAGTTTCCTTAAGCATATTCTCTATGAAAGGAACGAGTTCATATATTTGTTGAAGACCCTTGATTGAGTTGACTAAGGATAAATTTGAGGAGGGCTTGACTTCACATCTTGGTGGTTTGCTAGTCTTGTGATATTTCTGATTAGTTTGTCTATGGCTTTGATTTTTCTCTTATTGAATCGATTCTATCAGGAAAGGATTGCTAGGTTTCCCCCCCATGTGGGTTTTCCCAGGGTAAACTTTTGTGTTATTGTGTGGCTATCTTTTTATGATCTTTATGACATTTTGTTTTTACTATTGAGCTCCTATGTCTAATTGTTTTATGATGGAAAAGATATAAGGAAAAATATTAAACTAATAAATATCATTTATCATCTTAGACGATGCCCTATATTTTAAACATTGAAGGCGCTCATCCATGATTTTGTATAGTGAGTGTTACTCCTACATCCTAAGGAGGAGTTCATCATGATTGGCATTAATATCGAATAGGACTTTCCCCAACATTTCTTTAAGCCTCCAACACAACTCCATAGTGGGGAGGTATTGGTTGTGCATTCCTCTCTCAGAGCCAAAATTGGGTATCCAACATGTTGAAAATAGCAACAAGAAATGATAAAAATAGAATCTAGAATATTCCAATTTTAATTTTTCCTTGAATTAAAATTCGTATTTAGTCTCACCAGCTGCTTGGAAACAATTAATTAATTTATTATGGATTAATTAGTTGGAGAAATTCAAGTTAGAATTCTTTCTAAAGTCATGCAAGAGTTATCCCTTAAACTAAGGAGATTATCCCTTAATTAAGGAGATAAGATTGAGTTATATTTGAGTTGTAATTAGTTAGCTTAGTTTACTGAGTTAAGTCTAGTTAAATTAGTTCTAAACTGTTTGAGGAACTAATTTTGAGTTATCAGTCAATTGATGCATGCATGCACTCAACCAATGTACTCCAAATAACTGAAGATTCCCTCATCAAGAACTCATGCATGTCTATTCAAAGAAAGACCCAGTTGAGCTAAATGTCAAGGACAGGTTACTATCCGTTGCATGTGTTTTCCTATAAAGGAAACTCATGCATGCAGTCAAGGTAAGGTTCCTTGAGGATTGCACAGTTCTTATAGGGTGTAGGATCAGTGTGAGTGATTAGTTTCCACTTGGTAACAGAAGGATCACCCAAAGAGACTGAACAAGGAAATAGGAGGCTTGGAGGGCAAAGGAGAAGGCTTGTGAGAAGCTTTGATTGCGTGTGAGCATCCAGGAGGATTGTATTGAGAGCTAGCTAGCTGTGAGAGCTAAGGCTTTGTGTAATTCTGATGTATTTTCACCTTGTATGATAATAAAGATAGTGGGGTCTTTAGCTGAAGCTTTCCCCTAAGTATTTTATGTCTTTCATGTGTATTGATTCTTCTTCTTCTAGTTATATGTGTTCAGCTCTGATTCAAATCGATCTTTAAGCTTCTGCAAGTTTGATAGTAGAAGTAAATTATAGTATTTTTCTTTGGTATATTGCATTATAGAGTTAATCTACAGTCATATTTTCTACATAGATCTCAGAGGTCGATTTGTAGAGAATTTACAACAAATTCTTCATGGTATCGGAGCTGAGTTTATCGGAGTTATGAATAATATAGGAAGAAGAGAATTCGAAGTTTGAAGTTCAGGGTTGCAGGTGCAAATCGAATTCTTATCATACTTCAAGGTTGTCCAATGGTGTTCTATGGCTTGAGACTCGAGTATGCCTTGGAAGAAATATTGCATGGAGGTTGTATTAGAAGACAACGACTTGAAGGATTTCATTGATCAAGAAATCCCAAAGCCAAGTTCAACTAATGCACAAGAGTTGGCTGAGTGGAGGAAGTGTGTGGTGAGGGCGAGATGGATCATCCTTGAGGGAGTTTGAGACCATATTGTCTCAAGTCTCCATGGGAAGGATACTCCATATTCAATGTGGAAGACATTTAAGGACCTCTACCAGAGCAGTAGCGATCAGAGGAAATTGATGCTCAAGGATAAGCTTCGAAGAATCAAGATGGAAAATGGCGATACTATTTCCACATATCTGAACAAGCTCACCACTTGCAAATATGAGCTTGGTAGTGTGGGAATATATACCACCGATGATGATATGGTGAGCCTCGCTCTCCTTGGCCTTCCAAAGATCTGGAATAGCTACCAGGACTCTGTGAATGGAAGGGAGAAACTTTTAGATTGGGAATGATTGTGGTCAGATCTCATGCAGGAAGAGATCAGGAGGAGCACACGAGATGGTTCTTCATCCAAGGATGATGATGAAGAAAATATAGCCTTAGTAAGTGAGGCAAGGAAAGGGAAGGGGAAGACGTCCCATTCCAAATCGAATTCTTCTCATGGAGGGAAGAAGGTTGAGAAGTCTAAAGTGAGATGCTTTAATTGTCACGAGATGGGTCCTTATGCGACTTATTGCCCATCGAAGAAGTCCAAGAAGGGATCCTGGGAAGGATTGGAAGGGGAGGCATTAGCCTCTCAGTTCGAAATGGAATTTACCCTCATAAGATGCATGGTGTCATCGATGATGGGTTGTGGTTGGTATCTTGACAGTGGAGCCTCATTCCACATGACCGGTGATAAAAGTTTATTCAGTATCTTGGAGGAGAAAGACCTCAAGATGCACATAGAGATAGGTGACAACGAAAGGTTTAGTGTTTCAAGAGTGGGCACGGTTACTTTTCAAAGGGAGCATGGAGCTTCTATCACCATGACAGATGTGAAGTATATGCCTGGACTGAAGAAGAACTTGGTATCAGTCGTGATGTTGGAGGACAAAGGCTACGATGTTGTTTTTAGTAAGGGAAAGGTTTTACTTAGACACATCACCATGAGACAAGTGATGCAGATTAGTTCACTAGTCAAGAACCTGTATGCTCTTGAGGTTCAAGATCCATGCAAAGCCTTGAGGAGCAAGGCAAATGTTAGAGACTTGGTGGTTGAGAGGGAGAGTAAATTACCTCTCAACATGTAGCCCAAAAAGAAGCCTCAGACAATTGTGGAGGAGCCATAATTGGAGAAGCAAAGTGGAGACCGAGAGAAGGGATCACACGTAGCCATACCTCTAGGTGTGAGGTGGGGCGATGAGAAGTCATAGTCCCAAGAAGGCTAAAACTTGGTAGGGTCCATTGAGAGGTTTTACCTCATGGATCGTACCTTGCTATGGGAACCCAAAGTATATAGTAGCGGGAGGAATTAGTGGGATTGATGCAGTCAAAGATCAAAGTGACAGAGGCTAGAGCAGTCAGATACTTAAGAGTGCAGAGAAGGATTGACAATAGTGCAGAAAGGCAAAGTCAGCAGAAGTGAAATTTTTCAGTTGACAGAGGCAATAGCAGTCAGAGACTTTGATGACAGATGCATCATATTGATTCAGGTTGGATTTTTTTTTTTTTTTGTTTTTTTGGAGTTTCTGGAGCAACAATACTAGAGACAAGTGTTGCATGCATAACATTCCAAAGGTTCATGATCGGGAACGCGATGAATTCCTTTCTTGTTGAGAAGGAGTGTTGAAAATAGCAACAAGAAAAGATAAAAATAGAATCTAGAATATTTCAATTTTAATTTGTCCTTGAATTAAAATTCGAATTTAGTCTCACCAGTTGCTTGGAAATAATTAATTAATTCATTAAGGATTAATTAGTTGGAGAAATTCAAGTTAGAAATCTTTCTGAAGTCATGCAAGAGTTATCCCTTAAATGAAGGAGATTATCCCTTAATTAAGGAGATAAGATTGAGTTATATTTGAGTTGTAATTAGTTAGTTCAATTTACTGAGTTAATTCCAGTTAAATTAGTTCCAAACTGTTTGAGGAACTAATTGTGAGTTATCAGTCAGTTGATGCACGCATGCACTCAAACAGTGTACTCCAGATAACTGAAGATTCCCTCATCAGAAACTCATGCATGTCTATTCAGAGAAAGACCCAGTTGAGCTAAATGTCAAGGACAGGTTATTATCAGTTGCATGTGTTTTCCTATAAAGGAAACTAATGCATGCAGTCAAGGTAAGGTTCCTTGAGGATTGCGTAGTTCTGATAGGGTGTAGGATCATTGTGAGTGATAAGTCTTCCACTTGGTAATAGGAGGATCACCCAGAGAAACTAAGCAAGGAAGTACAAGGCTTGGAGGGTAGAGGAGAAGGCTTGTGAGAAGCTTTGATTGTCTGTGAGCGTCCAGGAGGATTGTACTGAGAGCTAGCTAGATGTAAGAGCTAAGGCTTTGTGTAATTCTAATGTATTTCCACCTTGTATGATAATACAGATAGTGGGGTTTTTAGCTGAGGCTTTCCCTTGATTATTTTTTGTGTTTCATGTGCATTGATTCTTCTTCTTCTGGTTATATGTGTTCATCTCTGATTCAACTCAATCTTTAAGCTTCTGCAAGTTTGATAGTAGAAGTAAATTATAGTATTTTTCTTTGGTATATTGCATTATCGAGTTAATCTATAGTAAGATTTTCTACATAGATCTCAGAGGTAAATTTGTAGAGAATTTGCAGCAAATTCTTCATGGTATCAGAGTTGAGTTTATCAGAGTTGTGAACAATATACGGAGAAGAGAATTCAAAGTTTGAAGTTCGGGGTTGCAGGTGAAAATATAATTCTTATCATACTTCAAGGTTGGCCAATGGTGTTCTATGGCTTGAGACTCGAGTATGCATTGGAAGGCAACTTGAATTACATAGAATGGAAAGATCGCATGGAGGTTGTATTAGAAGACAACGGCTTGAAGGATTTCATTGATCAAGAAATGCCAAAGCCGAATTCAACTAAAGCACAAGAGTTGGCTGAGTGGAAGAAGTGTGTGGTGAGGGCGAGACAGATCATCCTTGAGGGAGTTTGATACCATATTGTCTCGAGTCTCCATGGGAAGGATACTCCATATTCAATGTGGAAGACATTGAAGGACCTCTACCAAAACAATAGCGACCAGAGGAAATTGGTGCTCAAGGATAAGCTTCAAAGAATCAAGATGGAGAACGATGATTCTATTTCCACATATTTGAACAAGCTCACCACTTGCATAGATGAGCTTGGTAGTGTGGGAATAAATACCACCAACGATGATATGGTGAGCCTTGCTCTCCTTCACCTTCCAAAGATCTGGAATAGCTACCAGGACTCTTTGAATGGAAGGGAGAAACTGTCGGATTGGGAACGACTGTGGTCGGATCTCATGCAGGCGGAGATCAGGAGGAGTACACGAGATGGTTCTTCATCCAAGGAAGATGATGAAGAAAATCTGGTCTTAGCAAGTAAGGCAAGGAAAGGGAAGGGGAAGGCGTCCCATTCCAAATCAAATTCTTCTCATGGAGGGAAGAAGG
>APFE030453139.1:20105-58047 GCA_000404065.3 Pinus taeda | reverse complement strand
GTTCCAAACTATTTGAGGAACTAATTGTGAGTTATCAGTCAGTTGATGCATGCATGCACTCAACCAGTGTACTCCAGATAACTGAAGATTCCCTCATCAGAAACTCATGCATGTATATTCAGAGAAAGACCCTATTGAGCTAAATGTCAAGGACATATTATTATCAGTTGCATGTGTTTTCCTATAAAGGAAACTCATGCATGCAGTCAAGGTAAGATTCCTTGGGGATTGTGCAGTTCTAATAGGGTGTAGGATCAGTGTGAGTGATCAATCTTCCACTTGGTAACAGGAGGATCACCTAGAGAAACTGAGCAAGGAAATAGGAGGCTTGGAGGGTAGAGGAGAAGGCTTGTGAGAAGCTTTCATTTCTTGTAAGCATCTAGAAGGATTGTACTGAGAGCTAGCTAGTTGTGAGAGCTGAGGCTTTGTGTAATTTTGATGTATTTCCACCTTGTATGATAATACAGATAGTGGGGTTTTTAGCTTAGGCTTTTCCCTGAGTATTTTATGTGTTTCATGTGCATTGACTCTTCTTCTTCTGGTTATATGTGTTCAGTTTGATTCAACTCGATCTTTAAGCTTCCATAAGTTTTATAGTAGAAGTAAATTATAGTATTTTGCTTTGGTATATTGCATTATCGAGTTAATCTACAGACATATTTTCTACATAGATATCAGAGGTAGATTTGTAGAGAATTTCCAGGAAATTCTACACAATAGACAATCAACTCAAGCACTTCGGTATTGAAAACATATTCACGCTTGTCTACCACCTCATGTTCAATATCCTCATTTTCCTTTTGAGCTACTAGTGGTGTGTGCTCTCTATATCATTCTACCACTACACTTTCTTTGGATTAAGCATGCAATTTGCAAAGGTTATCATGACCTTCATCTCGCCTATGGGAGAAATCTCTCTGTCTTAGCGTGCTTGGTAGGGATAAAACTCGACAAAATAATCGAAAAACAAAATAAGAGGCTCAGGCGTGGGAGGGCGGTTGAGAATAACACGCCAAGGGAAGAACAAAAAAATTGAGTGAATTCCCCAGCTGAAAAGAGAAATGCTTACTGAGTGTGAAATGAAAATATAGATATCAATCAACAAGAGAAAGGCCCAAAATTAAAATTAAATTCAACTCAAGAAAATACCCACCCAAGTCGAGTCTCAAAACAAGTAGAACCCCAACCAAGAAGTGAAGGCTTGCGAGTATGGGCTCAATTAGAACCAAAGAAGGAAGAGGAGCGAAGGTACTGAGCTAGGAGCCCTTGGTCCTTCCAGCAACAATGATGAGTTAATCAGATGAGCACTTTGCTTCTAAGCTTGGAAAATGCCAAACCCAATCCTGAATGAAACACAACTCTAAAATGTAGAATTAAGAAACATTCTTGGATCTGTCATATATTTGCTTGGGTCTGTTTTGGAAATTTCATTTCCATGAATGGAAGTTGGCATTTCAATTAGGAAATACATTGCTTAATCAAAGCTATTACATTGGTTAGAGAGCAAGTTTTTCACCTTGTTGTTCTTCATCACAATCCGATGATAAGGAGACCATTTAGTTGTAATCTTCATATGAGTTAACATGCGGTGGGTGCATGGATGTCAATGCCCCCCCTGTCATCACCCCTGTCCCATCCATTTTCAATTGGAGCGTTGGCATTGAAGTCTTAATTAAGCACTCTTATTGTGGAATAATTGAAAATCATGTTATCATTACTATTATAACAAATTTTAATTCCATTTCACATTAATATTTTCTAATTTTTTGACACAATGTTTTTTTTGTAAGTCAAGATGATTATATTAATTCAAGGAATATTTACATCATTGCATGTAGTTTTCCAAAATTATTTCAGTCTCACTCCTACCAGATTTGTTGGCTAGAAGAGAGCAACAAAAACAGATGGAAAATTTCCAGTACAAACTGAGTAACCACATCCATAATGACCAATGGAAACCAAATATCACAATGCAATTCACCACCATCAAGGATCAAAAGAGTTGACGAGAGTTGGGTTCTCTAGTCTAGTGCCAAGTGATGAGGGAGGTATGAAGTCACATTGTACATTTTTTCCATGTGTAGCAACCTTCCTTCCAAATGTCCCAAAGAGAGGGATAGTGGAAGCAAATTTTAGGCTTTCAAATAAGGTACCAGTGATATGCGCATCATCCCGTAGCTCATCATTCTGGAATGAATCTAATAGCATTGCCTACATGGCAGTCGTATCCCATACCAACCTCCATTTGATTTCCTCCATTTCCAACTTGTGAATAAGAACTATTATTGTTGTAGTCATTCCTAATTGATGAATTTGAATGTAATGGGAATTGAATAGGTGGATTATTTGACCATTCTTTGTATGCTTCCTCTCTTATTCTTACTCTTAATGCAACCTTCTCTTGAGCTAGTGGGGCACTCTGGAAGATGGTAGGTGGGTTGCTCATCATCACTAGAATCCTAATTTGAAAAAATATTGAACGTCATTAGTACAATATTAATATTATTAGTAAACACATAAATGTAATTGGTTTGTTGAAATTACAATATACCAAACAATTATTACCATCGTTGATCCACGATTGTGGTTGGAAGATACCATGTTCCAATTGGCAGGGTGAAGAGGTTGTTCATTTTCATCTACCAACTGCTTGCGATATGTTGCTGCTGATAAGAGTTTCTGACATTTTTGAAAATATGGAGTAATATTTTCTGCATCTAAACTTGGTTCTGAATCAGGTTCCTACAAATTTGGATACATTTTTATTCAAATTGACATGCATTAAAAAAAAAAAGTCAATTAGATAATAAAAATATAAATAAAATTTGAACTTGCTCGAGATGGAAAGGGAGAACTCCATGAAGGACTTTGATCAACAATATGGAACGAGCTAGAATTTGAAGAATTGTCCATTTGCAGATATTATTGAGATTTTGTCCATGCATTTGAGAAAAAACAAACATAAAAATTTGTGTGCATATCCAAAATTAATCTCGACAATCATATAACCACAATATGAATTTCAATATAGTTTACAAACCATTTTCAAGAAAAGGCAACTTTAAGTGGAAAATGTATACTATGAACTACTATAATTCCTGTGGATGCATTCTAAAGTATAATTTGAGATTATGCCATTTTATGTGAAACTAAAATTTCAGAGAATTTTTAAAACAAACCGGTGTACTTATCAAAATAAAGCGCACTGATGCATTTAAAACAATAACAACATCAGGGCGTTCAAATAATACTTGCACCGGTTTTCGACGTTCCAAAAAAAATATGTTATCATATCGGTGCTCTTCTACAAAAACACGCCGATGAATTTAAAAAAATAAAAACAGCACCACTATGCACTTGTTTCCCATTTTTTAAAAATAAAAACGAATTCAACCAACACAGTGGTCTTATAACAATTAGAGCATCAATGCTTTTAAATAGAAATCACACCATTTTGGGATTTCGAAAAAAATAATTTAAATAAATAATAAATAGAAGTATCATGTCAGTGCGTTGAAAAACTTTGTCGCCCCAGCAATGTTGGTGAGCCTTTTGTATAAATGCATTGGTGCACTTGACTATCAAACACACCAATGTGCAGATAAATTGATTAAAAAAGAAATGTGGTTTTTTTTTGCTTTTTTAAAATTAAAAAACGAGCGGCAATTGATTTTTCGAAATCTAATTTCGTAAGGTCTTTTAAATAGTAAAAAATTATTCACCATTTCATTATTTTACCCAAAATTTCAAGTGAGTGATTTTCAAGAGAGACACAACAAGAGCACTATGCAGCAACATAATACTTTGGAGTTGTAGAACTATTCAAAAGATCGAAAGCTAAAAGGTATGGTGATTTAGCCAGAAACCTGCATAATAATTTTTTTTAAATTTTATTGTTTATTTTACTATAAGAAATTTTAGAAATTTTGTTCGGGTTTAATTAAAGAGAGATACTTTGCAAGAGAGACATACTGAAGCACTGTGGAGCTTGTAAAATATTTGATCTGCCGAAAGATCAAAAGTTGAAAGGTATGGTGATTCACTTAAAACCCTAGATAGAAAAAAATCTTAAATTTTAGTGTTAAAATATTTTACAATTTCTGTTATATTTATTCACAATTCATAAAATAAAATAAAAACAGATAAATCAATAAATCAATCAAAAATCCTATATAATAAAAAAAAGTACTATAGCTTTTACTAGTAAATTTTTTTACGATTTGCTTTCCTATTTAAATTTAATTAAAATTCAGACAAAAAAAATCAATATTTACCTTAAACCATTGCTTCTTCCTGCAAAATTTCACTTTAAGGCTTAACTTCCTTTACCACTTCACAATTAGGGTTTTTCAATTTAGGGATTTTATATTTAATGGGTTTGTGTACTTACTGTATATTACTATATATAGGGTGTTTAACATGTAAAGTAGGGGAATCAATTATTGAGTTAGATCCAAACCTTATCAGTCCTCTCCATTTTTTTCTTAAATGGATATATGTTTTGTGATGCGCCCTCTATAATATAATGCATCAGTGCTCCTTGTGTAACATAATGCATCGACATATTAGAACACTCTTTATTCTGTCTAGTCGTTAATCGTTGCTCCCAACGTAATATAACACACCAACGTGCCTCTTCCAAATAGCATTGTTAAATCATTTCGGTGTGTTTATCCTTACAAATCACACCGTAATAATTTAAAAATAATTATACAAAAAATCCATGACGGTGCGCTTGAACAATTAAACGCCCAGTGCGTTGAATGTTCTAAATGCACCAGTTACCAGAACTTTTTTGGTAGAAAATTGTTTAATTTACTTGTATAATATATTTAATGACTTATATATTAAATGCTACAGGTTGTATATTGATAAAAAATGTCTCAGAAGGTTGTATATTAACACAGTGACATCACATAGAAAAAACAGAGAAGGCAAGTTCTTTGTAACTTATTTACAAAATTAATATGTTTGAGCTATATGTAAGTTTAACTAAGATGTATTAGTTGGTGTGTGTCATGCGGAGCTGTAAAATGAACAAGGTTGATAAGATCATTTCTAATCTAAGTGCAGAAGAGCATAAAAGCCTGATAGAAAAATTGCAAAATGATGAATCAGGTGAATGAAAAAAATAATATTCAATATGTGGTTTTTTTTCTGTTTGAATTTTCATTAATAAGTTACTCAAGAATATTAGATAACATGTTTCAAACAATCTATTAATTCATATATGTTTAATTTTCTACAGGGCGTGACAATGAAGGAAAATATCAATGTCCTTCTAAGAAAAGAAAAATTATAGAACATGTAAATGACGATGAATTGGTCCTTAGCTCATCTAGAGTGTTGTTGGGTTAATAAAAGGGGGATTTTTTTTTACAAAACTATAAGTGATATAGTGGAACGAACATATAGACATACTTTCCACTTACAATATAAAAATCAATCCAATGATTCTAAGAACCAAATTATATCTAAACTACAAGAAGCGTTTCCAAAGCAATGATCAATGAGACATGTCAAACTTGCAATAGCAAAAACATACAACAACGAAAAAGAATCATTTAAAAGGTAATATTCCTAATTATATAAAATGATTTTCTAGAATTATATGTATATATTACTACAAACCATTCATTTATTAATATCAATTTTGTTATATTTAGTTTTCAAATATCATTATAAAATAGTTTATTACTTTTTTCAGGAAGATAATGAAAATCTCAAATGATCAATGTGTTGATTTGTGAAACATGCTTGTAGGAATGTCCAAAAAAATCTATAAGGAGATGGTCAAAGAAATGGACATAATTGCATCATAGGAGGAGTCGCCTCAACAACAACGTGCTTCAAATGCAAGTAATCATGATTGACTTTGTACATATAAAAAAATAATTTAGCATTAAATATTAATTTTCAAGTATTTTCTTGCAGAAAAGTAAACAAGATGGAACTCATTCAACACATAAAACAGAACGACAAAGAAGAAAAGGGTTCATTTCAAAGTTTGTGAGTAATTGTTAATATTTTCTTATAACAACTCAAAGTTTCATTTTTGTGTATTTTTAAGTTGTTTAATTTACAACAACCATCATTGAATGTCTTGAAACAGGTGTTAACATAAAAAGAAGAGCCATCAAAAGAATTGATTGACATTAGGTTAAATAAGGGTTGTGAGTATATGTTGGCATATCAAAAATTAATTGTGGAATTTGTAAGTATCTATGTTGTTTCACTTCTTTGAGTTATAATTAATAGAACAAAAAAATCCTTTATATTAAATCTATGGTTTATAATGGGGTTTAAAACATGCAGGAAACAAAATATGGAACTATGCCAACAGAAGACTTGTTGCAACAAGGCATGAGACTTGTTTTTCAAAACCATGTGCACAGTTTATGAGTCACTTCTTGCTCTCGTACATTGCTATTTGATTTACATTGATGTATATTATTCATTTCAATTTTCATTATTCTAATCAATATAGATACACTCATTACACTTTATTCTTATGTTCGCAGATGGAACAAGATCAAGAAGATGAAAACAATCAATGCAATCAATAAAAAATTCCTCCAAATAACCCAAGTCATGGAAGTAGCTTAAGCGGTGACAACAGTTCCAGTGAAGAATAATGATCGATTTGGATATCAATACAACATGTTGTATTTTTTGAAAAAATTGTCTGTGAAAATCAGACATTTTTTTTAATGTAATGGACATAGTGTCGCAATTAAAATACAAGGGGTTACTAATAACAATCCCATTTTTTTATGACGAAGAGCCTCTTATGGATATATAATAAAATGCATTTTAATTTTATTCTATTGTGTTATCCAATGTCACTATGAAATTTTATACCACAGATTAAATATATGGATGATTAAATATTATAATGAAGATATGCGAAATCTAATAATATAACAAATTAATCCAAACATCATATATAAATGCACTAATCAAATTTTAATTTATATCAATACTATCTTGAGATATATGTCAATTTTTCGATGAGTAACGAATTTAAAAAAATTACAATAATTACACTATCACAGGTCGATCTTTCCAAAAAAGAGAAAATCTCATTCAAAAAACCAGTGCGTTTATAACATAAAACAACACTGGTGTGTTGTGTTATATCAAAAACACTGTGATGACCTCTTTTTTAATGCCTGGTGCCTTTTAAGAAAACAAGAGCACCGATCATGTTTGAGATTAACACCCTGATGCATTGTAATTCTTAACACACAAGTGCTTTCATATAACTAACTCCTTGGTCCTACATAATATTATTTCCAACTCGATGCTTTATGAAAACTAACAACTATAGTCATTTTGCTTAACTAACACACTAGGGCCTTTATACTAATGATACGCATCAGCGCTACAAGTTAAAAAAAATCATTGACACAAAAATTATTTTTTGCATGCCCCAATGTCATTCCTTAGAAGAACACCCCAGGGATTTTTTTATCTCTTAGCATTGGTGTGGTATATATTATGCATTGGTATTCTTTACTTTCAACGCCCCGATTCTTTTAGTTATGTATGTCGTCTGGTGCTTTTATTTATGTAGCGCATTGGAGTGACTTGTTCCATTGAGTGCACACAAAAAAAAAAAACATTCGCTAGAACCTCCAACCACTTAGATTTTTTCAGTTGTAATGAAGTTTCTTTAAAACCTTCTTTAAAACCTTTGTTATCCCAAACAGTTGTTTTATTGGATTTTTTTTTACTGTTTTTTCTAATTTCATAACATTAAAAACTGTTGTTATAACCTCCACTAGAAGGTATTTTCCTTTTAGTGCCTCTCGATAACTCTAAATAGGTGTCCATGATTCTTTTGAATCTAGTGGCTATGATTTTTTATGCTCCACCCATAAGGATATTGTCATAAAAAAGTTGTGAGTGATTGATCACTTTAACCTCACGAGAAATGCTAAGTCCTAAGAGTGCACCAGCTCTTCGTGCAACCTCCAAATTCCATCTTAAACTCTTCGTCACTATAATGTATAGCAATGAAGAGAGGGGTCATCCTTGTCGGATCCCTCTAGAATCTTTAAAGAAGGAAGTGAGGGGATATCCATGTGCTACTGATACATGCATTAATCCAATTAATAAACTCTTTACTAAATCCAGTTTGATTAGAATACTGAATAAAAAGGAGTGTCTTACCCAATCAAAACTGTTCTTTGTATCCAATTTGATGATGATACCTGGCTCGTCGCTTTCCTGGCTTGAATGTATTTCCACCTAAACCAGTATGATATTGTCCAAAATATATTTGTTTTGTAGAAGTCCAGCTTGATTCTCAACAATAAGTCAAGGGAGGATCTTCTTGAGACACCCAACAACGATCTTTGTTAAAATTTTGTATCAACCATTACACAGAGAGATGGGTCTGAACCTGTTAAAGTTTGAAGCATTCGACTCCTTAGGGATTAATGCGAGAAAATTTGGGTTTGTGCCCCCTCCTAATTTACCTTTGATCCTAGACCAGTTGAGCTTTTGGATTAAATATTTTTTTATGAGAGGCCAAAAGGAGTGGAAAAAGCTAATAGAAAAACCATCTAGATCTGGGACTTTATCAGGATCTAATGCCCAAATTGCCTCTATCACTTCTGCTTCTTTGATTTCTTGCATTAGATAAAAAACTTCTTCAACCGATATTTCTGGATTTAATGGAGTGAGAATGGCTTCCTTTGAGTTTTCTTCAACCTCCCTCTCCACACAGTATAAGGATTGGAAGTGCAAATAGGCTTCCTCCTTCATATACTTGAAGCTAGAAATGGGAGGTTCCCCTCATGAGTTATTTCTTTGACCTTATTTTTCATTTCCCTAGATTTGGCCCGCTTATGGAAGAAGGAAGTATTTTAATCACTGACTTTCAACCATATACTTCTGGATTTTAGCCTCCACATCTCTTCTTCCTTCCTACTTTCTTGGAATATTTGTTTATTAAGACTCTTCTCCTTTTCCAGATGTCAGTCCTCCACTTGTTTCTCCTCCATGAGTTTGATATGACTCTCCAATTCTTTAGCCATAAATTCCATTTTCTTTCCCAATAGAATATATACCTCCCTGACTCAAGCTCGCAGAGCTTGCTTCACTGATTTTAATTTCGATTCCCATACAGATGTTGGGGATCCTACAAATTATTGATGCCATGCATTATTTATTATGTCCTTGACACTAATCCAGATTGGAGAATTATGTTATTTGTCATCCATCTTGATGCATTTGGAGTGGAAAAAGTAGAGGAATCAACTCACAGGATTGTTTTTACTGGCGGGACATAGTTTGGAAAAACGAATCTAAAACCTTCCAGGAGCGTTTTGAGGCATCAAATGACATTTGGGGGTAAAACTTTGTCACTTTAGTGTAGCACCATTTCATTCTTTTCTACATAAGGATATTTTCAACGGCGCAAGAAGCATGCCAATCAGTGTCCTTATGCAAAATTTATGCCACTTAGAATTTGGCCTCCCCTGTTTTCACACCTACAGTTTGGGAGGATGCCACGCCAGCCCCCATTATTCATGGAAAAAGGGGTTAGACACATGATTATGATGTAAAATACTCTAGAAGAGTCTATATTGTAACTCTAAGTTAATATTTGATTTATTCAAAATTAAGCACTAGCAAGCTATCAGGTTGTCATATAACGAGCCACTAGGAGGAAGAGGGATTCCATTCTTTCAAGAGCATGTGTTCCATAGTTGAGCAAAGATAGCTAGGAGAGATAGGAGGTAGAGCACACAGACAAGATCTGTTCACTGTAGCAACCCACAGGCCCCAAACATTACTTCTTTGTACCTGCAAGCATATTTTTCCAGACAGAGAAAGAGAGTGAAGTGACCTTGTCTTCCTGCTGGGTTTTATCCTGAAAGGGTTTCCCATAGAATATTTTGTGTCTTATGTGTGTGTGTGTGTGAGCTTATTTTTTCATTCTCTACTTTTCTGCATAATTTCTATTCGCATGCATGCACTAATTATAATAAAATCTACGAATTTAGAAATTAAATAAAACTGTAATAGTGTAGAATCTAAAATTTTTAATATGATATTATCATATATGTTGTGGCGAACTATCAAGTGGAATATCCACAGAAATTTATAAATCAAACACCATCCTTTGCAAACCAACCTAGGTTGTATCGGAAGGGGATCGGACAAAGATTCTCTTTTTTTCCCAACACCAACAAGATTGGTCTATGATTAGATTCTCCAAAACCTAGAATCACCGCATGGGGATCGAGATCCTAGAGAAGCCAATAGCTATGAAGAAGGAAAATATATAACCTAGCTGCAATGTAACCATTGTCGATCCTTCTATTGGACCAAGTGTACTTCCCATTTTGAGGAATATTATCTACCAAATCCCACTCAGCCAATAGATCCCGAATATTTTCTTGAAAGGGATCTATGATTATATTCCATCCTCTGCGCTCAGAAGAATATATCGTGGTGTTGAATTCTCCCTCCATTATCCCCATCTGGTTCCAGTTATCATTTTTAAGAGGTCGAATTTGTCCCAAAACTCTTGCTTCTCCGCATATAATTTTGGAGCATATACATTTATAACATTTATCCTTTATTTTGTGTCCTTTTCCTCTAGCTCCAATCCCAACTAGTTGGGTGACTTTCTACTATTCACCAAATATAAATGCCCTTTCCTTCAGAAGCTCCCCATACCCCCAGAGGCACCTCTGGAATTCTATCTTATTCGCTCACTACCATTCCAGAATACTTGAGATACTTTCATTAACTCTTCTTCTTCCACTTTCATTTCTTGCAAGATAAGAATTTACAGTTGTTCCTTTTTAACCAAATCCTTTATTGAGAGGGATTTAGAGGGTCCTCCCAAACCCCTTACATTCCATGAGAGTATCTTCATTGATTGGGAGTCAAAGTTGATTTTGAAACTCCCTCGTTTGATCCTGTTGTTCCTTTTTATGTAGATGTTTCAAGAAGATCTGAAATCTGGAGTTGACTTCCTAGCTTCTTATTTTGTTCTGCATTTGATTCCCTTAATTCCTTCTTAGAATACCGACTTTTTTCTTGACATTATTGCCTACGTCCTGACTATTATTATCTTCCCTACCATGCTAGATCTGAGACATATTTCTAGTGATGATTTTTCTTGGCCCCTCTTGAGACTCTTTCTACCCTTTAGCCAGGGATGAGGATTGAGCCAACTGACATAGAACCGAACCTCCTTCCTGAATGGGGATCTGGGATGCATGATTTTTGCCTCCGCTGATTTCTTCTACTTCTTCATTTATCTCCCCTTCATCCATTGGATGTTCTTCTGCTATTACTTCAACTTCCTTTGCTTGAGGTTGTTGCAAGTCCGGATGATCATCTTTAAGAGATTGAAGAACCCCAAATGGATTTTCTGGAGTTGTTGGACCATTACTATTATGTGATTTCCTATTATTCACTTGCCCCTTTTTACTTCCACCCTTTTTTTGAGTTTGCCATTATCCAACTTGATCATCTTGGCCAGATTGGGGTTTTTCCGAGGATTCAATCTGAGCTTTCTTACAATCCCTCATAAAATGGTCGTATTCATGACATATTCTGCACTTGAATCGGATTTTCTCATAGTCCAGAACCCGACAATGCTTCCAATTTCCAATTGTTAAGAAAATCTTAGCTGGGAGACCCTTTTCAAGATCTACCTCCATGCAAATCTTGGCACATGCAAACTGACTGCCCTTAGGCTCCACCCAATATATGCACTTACCGACCCCATTCCTACGCATCCCTAATACAATCATCTCTCCAGCAAGAAAGAGGGAGGGGAGGGAGTTTTACCCAAACCAAAATCGCAGTGGGGATGTTTTCTGTAGGATCAAAGTCCAAAGGCCATCTATTGAGGTACATTTCGTGACTTCCAAAAAAATAAAGACCATTTCTAAAGATTACCTCCTTGTCCTCCTTGAATTCAAATAGAAAGGTAAAGAACCCATTACCCACAACGAAAATCCCCATATTTCCTTTCATCTTATACTTCTAGTTCTTCTCCATCCAAAACTCCATTGATTTGGGGGGACACATCCTAGTAAATTTATCGACCAAATCCTGATCTGAATACGTGAGAGACGATTTTCAGAAAACCAAGGGGATCAGCACAGAGGGAATTGGTTCCATCCTTTTGAGAAACTTTGAAGGATTCAAATTTGATCTCTACTTTTGCGAGAGGGAGGAGACTAGTGCCTGAAAGGAAACTTCCTCATCCAGAGGAGGGGGAGAGACCCCCGCCGGAGGATCCATGGCTAACAGAAGAAAGAAGGTAATTAGATCAGGAGAATAATGCAACTAAGCTTTCACCTCCATTTTGTGATATCATCATCTATTATGAAGTGTGTACTATTATATAATCTAATATCCCAATTATGTTGCTTAAATCACAAAAAATAATTAAGCACATAATAGAATAAATGTCACTGGATAACAAAAACAACACCATCCACACAATGAACACAACGCATATCATAGGAAATCCAATATAGTAAAACCCAACCACATTGTGAGGACTATGCCTTGCTCGTTTCTTCTTAGGTATAGAATTCAAATACAAAGAAATATGGACTCACTTTGGAGTTGCAATAAAAATTGTGGATTGAATAATTGCGATATGATCGTCTATTTTCTTCATTCTACTCACAATATCACACTCCTTTGCTTTTTTAAACTAGGGAACAACAAATCAATACACATGAATGAAAACTCTTCCTTTCCCAACAACCCAATATTTAACATGTATTGATAGTCATAAATGGTTAAAGTATCATTTTTGCACACCTCAAATCCTTATCTAGGTTATAATTTTGGAGCCTTTAGAATCTTCTTGGAAATCGACATGTGACTAGATCCACATGTTTTAGTAACAGAGTTAGCATGCAATAGACTTGGTATGGTGGTCAAATCATGAGTGAACTTGTGGGAGGGGTAAATTCATTTCACGTGACATTAATTGAGGTGATCTTTGCATGATTTAAAATATCTCAATGAGTAGCACAACATTTCATGGATGAGAACTTTGGTCACAAAGTTTTTACCCTAAAAGTGATTGTTTAATGCCCTAAATGATCATAAAATTTTTAGGACCCCAAATCATTAAAATATGACCTACCCCTAAAATGGGCTCTAGGAGTCCATGACTGCAATTTTTCCACACAAAAATTACCAAAACATATGATAAATTATATGGTAACTCATTTCAAATAAGATATATCACTAGCCTTTAGAGAAATACAATGGTGAGAAGGTTAAAATGGTTTTTAATACATTCTCTATTCTCAATATTTTTTGCATACTTTTCCACTTAATTTAGATTTCTCATGTTATCGTCTTCTCTACTATTGTTCGATACCACAAATTTATATTTTTAAATTATCTGTTGTCCTTAAAAAAAAAAACCTTTCCATATTAAATAAGCTTTTAATGTGAAAACATATCCTATAATGAAGCTTTTAATGTCAAAACATAGTCCTACAATGCTTTCTCATTCTCTCTCATTCTCATGCCATTTCCACTTCAAGTGATCCACTTTATAAGAAATTCTATAGTATTAATGGGAAATGCATGAAAACATTTTTTTTTGTGTAGATCAGGCAGGTAGAAATTTATATTATATCAAAATAAGCATTAGATACCAATGTTTGTGCCTGACTAGTCTGTCATTAAGGAAACCAAACCAATCACACCTCAAATAGGCTTTGTCCAACTGAAATATCTATAATTGTAATAGAATTTTGAACAAAATTGCAAGATAATACTAATATAGCTAGCCCTACCTTTGTTGCCCCTATCATTTTCAGCTGACAAACAAGAAAAGAAACCAAACTAATTGACAAGATTACAAAACATGCAAGATAATTTGGAAGGTGAATCCACCTAGATGGTGATAGGTGGTTTGGTATCATCCTTAAAGTCTATGAACTCTAAATTATCGAAAGCTTGTTCCATCTTTCTTACCTTCCTATTCAATTTCCTTATTTGCTTTTGAGACTCATCTAGACAAAGGAGAATTTCCAGTTGCTCCTCTTAGTGCTCCATGAGGACCCTCCCAATTATCATTTTGATATATCGATAGATATATGTTTCCCACATGTATTTTGTGTTGCAAGCCCTAATTGTGCCTGTGTTGGGGATCTATTTTCCTACCTATGCTAGTAATTCCTCGTTGGTCATGAACCTCCTTTCAAATCTTCCCTGCTCTTTTATGTTTTCAACCTCTTACTGAGTAGGTAGAGGAGTGGAACTTTGGTATATATGGGCTGAGTTTTTTGTAGCTCACTAAGCTCGAGATGTAGAGGTATCCAGACCTTCCCATCTACATTGTTGACGTCTGCCTCCTCTACCTCTTCCCGTGACAAGCTTGAGGTGCCTAAAATGATAAGGAAATCAAGAGAGATATGTGAGGACTATCATAGAGGCCCCACAAACAAATATAGACTTGATTATCTAGGAGTGAGAATGAGTAAGAGTGAAGAGATGGTATCCATAAGTAGATACCTTGAAGACCAAAATGAAAAAGGGCTCATTGTTCGCCACTGAAAATCTACCATAGAGAGAAGAATGAACTAGAGAGGATTTTTTATTAGGGGACAATGTAATTCAGAGCAAAGGAATTAAGAGCATCTCCTAGGATGAGAGGGAACCGACAAAAATTGGCAAGAAGGGGGGGAATAGTTAAACTATTGTCTACTCCCACAAGGATAGTGAAAGGGGACGTTTAGGAAGATGGGGCCAAAGAGAGCATAGGGGTTCTGATAATACACAAACCGGGGAAAGTAAGGCTAGTTACTACAATGAACACCTAAAGGGAGATTTTCCTTATTATGGAAATTTGTCCCTAAATTCAAGGTAAACAACTAAAGGGAAATCCATTATAGAGAAAAGAAACAAATACTATAGAAAAATATAAAATTAGAGCAAACTGAATGAATAGGAAGCAATCAACGGACGGATGGAAACACTTAATTAAATAACACATTGAAAGACAATGAATCGTCCTCCTGGTAGAGTCTTTGATCTTCATTCTTCCACATGGTCTCCAGACTCCTAATTTCAACAATGATAACTTAGATTGTCCATCAAATGAGCCCTATATCCTCCATGATGCAATCGAACCCTATAACTTCCACAAATTTCCTGACTCTTCAATGAATTAACATGGCCATATTATGTCTGCATGTTCCTTGAATTCTTGGTATGGTATAGCAAGAAATGGTGGTAGGGGTATTCAAATTGATGGTAACAACGACATGCCAGGTGGAGGGAGTTGTCCCCTCCCACCTATTCCCTTGCTTATGTACCATTCACTTCTTCATGGTTACATTGTTATCTATATAATGTTTATAATAATTAAAAATCATGTTATTATTACTATTATGGCGTAGTCAAATTTCATTTGACATTAATACTCTCTATCTCTATTAAAATTCATCAAGTATGGCCATTTCAATTCGCTTTCTATTCATACATTTATTAGAGAAATACATTATTTTTTCATTTGATTAGTGTTTTCATCTCTTTACAAAAAAGACATTTAAGAATTTTCTTTTAATTTACTTTACTATTAATGCATTTTTTTATAATGTCTTTTGGATTAATCAAATTTCATGTTGTTGGTCGACGTTTCAAACCAACTAATGTGGTTCATCCCTAGGACAAAGGTGAAAAAATCAGTCTATCAACTTGTTTAAATAGCAGAGATCATGATAGTCTTAAATACTTTTTAGAACAAAGATTATCTTCAGGAGAGCAGCAAAAATAGGTCACAAAGATGTTGGGTTATGACTTTGAAATTATCTACAAAAAAGGGATGCAAAATGTTGTTGTAGATGCACTCTCAAGAAAGGATGAGGATGTGGAAGAATTGCTTTGCGCCATTTCTATTATCCAACCAGATTGGATAAACGAAGCAAGGGATGAATGGAAGAATGGCGAAGAAGTGTGAGTACTCATTCAAAATATACAACAAGATCCCAGTACATCTGATACATTTAGATGGAAAATTGATTTGTTATGGTACAAATATCACTTATACCTCAGTAAGAATTCCCAACTCAAACAAAATATTCTTATGGAATTTCACACATCTCCGTTAGGAGGGCACTCAGGATTTTTAAAAACTTACCACGGGGTTAAGAAGGAATTTTTTTGGGATGGCCTTAAATCTGATATTCAAAATTTTGCGGCAGAATGTTTGGGTTTCCAACAAAATAAATTTGAAACAATTAAGACCCTAGGTCTATTACAACCTTTATCCATTCCAAGTCAACGTTGGGAGGAGGTTTCAATGGATTTTTTCATAGGTTTACCCAAGTCCGAAGGAAAGAGTGTCATCATGGTGATAGTTGATAGACTTACCAAGTATGCACAATCTTGTGCATTATCTCATCCCTTTAAATCCAGTATAGTTGCTATTGCATTTATGGAAACAATTCAAAAGCTACGTGGAAACCCAAAGATTATTGTAAGCAACAAAGATCCCATTTTCATTGGAAATTTTTGGACATAATTATTTTCTTGTCTAGGTACTCAGTTAGCTAATAACTCATCTTATCATCCTCAATCTTATGAGAAAACTGAGATAGTGAACAAATGTTTGGAAGGATAACTTCGTTGCTTTATATCTGATAAACAGACACAATGGGTCAAATGGTTGCCTCTGGTTGAATGGTGGTATAACACTTCCTTCCATATTGTAGCAAAAATAACCCCATTTATGGCACTTTATGGATATCATCCACCGTCCATCACATCATATTTAAGAGGAAATTCTAAGGTTCAAGAAGTGGAAGATCACATTGAGCATCAACAACAAGTTCTCCAACTCTTAAAGGACAATCTCACTTTGGCGCAGAATAGAATGAAACAACAGGCAAATTAGCATCGCAGTGAAAGAAGTTTTCATGTAGGTGACTAAGTATTTCGACGGCTACAACCATACAAACAAATGTCCCTCAAGCAAGCTAAGAAGGATAATAAATTATCACCAAAGTATTATGGTCCGTACAAGGTGTTGCAAAAGATTGGTACTATGGAATACAAATTGGAGCTTCCTGCAACTTCCCGAGTGCACCCAATTTTCCATGTTTCATGCTTAAATAAGGTTATAGGTGACAAGCTCCCAGTTCAAAGAATATTGCTAGAACTTGACAAGGAAGGGAAAATCATATTGGAACCTGAAGCAGTCACAAAAACAAGAACTGAACAGCTACGAAATCGATTAATTTCAAAGTATCTCATCAAGTGGAAGAACTTACCCACTGAAGATTCCACATGGGAGGATGAGAATTTTATAGAGAAGCATCCAGAACTACTCAAGCATTGAGGACACCACTTTTCTGAAGTAGAAGGGCATGTTAGGTCCCTATAATACTAGTGTATTCCCTTCTTAGTATTGTCATTGTAGCCCCTTATTGTTATTGTTGTGCCCATGTTGTCCCCATATTGTTATTATTGTGCCCCATAGAAGCCCACTATTGTTATTATCGGCTTTGATTATATTGTGACCCCTTAGACTCCTACATATAGAAAGGGGGTCTTGTCATTTGTATCATCCAAGAATTGTTCATTTGTGTAATGTAAAGGAGGTTTCCCTCTCGAAGAGGCTGATTTTGAAGTCGTTGATCTATGTTTTCTTCTATTTTGTGAGCTACTTGCATAACAACCAATGATGGATGTCCCAGTTGTTGATTTGACAATTGAGTTATGATAGGTTTTGCCATAGTTATAATAAATAAATAAAATTAAGTATTTGACTTTAAACTCTTAATTTTGAATCTAAACATTTTAATTATATATTTTGTATCGGAAATGCCAAATTTTGACTTTGCTACTTCATAATTTTCAAAGAAAGGCATCCATCTTCCAAATTTCTTGTGTAATGATCTTGTATGTTATTGTACTATCCCTTTTTCTCTTTAATATCAATCTATCGGTTTGATTGACTTGATATTGATGGACGCTCCAATAATGCTAATCACTTTATTTTTTTCTACCATAATCAAAAGGTCCAGTTTCCTTTCATGATCTAAATTATTTGATTCATCCCTCCTCTTCATCCCCATAAAGGATTTTTTCATCGATTAACAAGTGGTAGAGGGCACAAGTCATTTGTCATGATTGCATCTATATCCACATCACACCCTTTGGAGAGTGCAACTATTAACTTTATTTATGTTACATGTTTTGATTTCTTCGTATCCTTTTGTAGAACAAACCCTTGGGGTTTTGCCACCTAGTCTTCTAAACCAATAGTTTTGTTATTTACATTTTTTGCTCATAAAACCTTAGTTTGGTAATGTTAGTTTAAGAATTTGAAAATATATTTTTATGTATTAAAAGTTCTCCAATTTCATTCACCATTTAATATATGAAAAAATTAGTTGAATCATGGTCTAGTTTAGTGAAAGTTTATTATGTTTAACTTGTTTAACTTGTTTTTAATTCTTGACATACTCTTCATTACTTTTAATAAGCAGAAAAACACCTAAAAATGTATAAAATACTATGTTTCATTTTTTGGGCAAGTTGAGGCCACCTAACTAGTTTTATGTGGTTGTAACTTGCTTATATATTAATGAAAATGGAAGGATCTACCAAGCTTACAAAAAAAACATGTTTCATATTTTTTAAACTCATAAAAGTAAGGAGGCCTAATATTTTATATTATAAGAAAATTTTGCATTAGTACATACAAAAAAAAAATCATATTTAGTTATCCTAGTATAACTGCATTGGATGATAGGACTTAGGAGTTATCAAAATTGTTTGTAACCTAGAGAATCCATCAAAAAGTGAATGAAAGGATTGGACCTGCCTTAAGGGAAACTAGGCTTTAACATGATAATAATTGTACTTAGAAAGTATCATTGTGAAGACAAAATGAAACTATTCTGCTGCAAGCGAAACTGGAAAAAAAAGTATAGAACAAGCATAAACAACATACGTAATCAACAAAATTGTAATCAACCCAATTCAAACTAGAGAGCGTGATTGGAGAAACTTGAAACATTGCCTTCTTTATTTTCCAATTGCATTGGAATTGAGATAGGAGTATCCAATGAGTCTCCTACTACAATAATTGGTAGAATTCCAACATTCTTTGGAACTTGCTAAGAATATAGAGTAATTAATAGATGGTTCTGTCACTCCAGGGTGTCGAGACAACAATGAATTTCTAGTCACGAGAATCCTTGGCTAGCAGGGTGCGAGCTACAAAGTTCTTAGTGTGTCAATATAGCTCCACTATTCGAATAATTTTTCCTTGGTAAGAATAAAGCCTAAATCAATGATGGAACTAACAATGACTTGATCAACTATTGAATCTTCTATGTAAGCCCTGTGAACTTTTGTGTCTTCTTCTACCTCTTAGACCACTTGTTGAAGATTTGGGGATGGAATCTCTGTAAGCCTTTGTTGTAACTTTTGCAACCTATTGAGCCCAAGTCTTTTGTTATTGGTAGCTCATAGCAACCTTGCACTTTTGAGTGACTCTTGGAGCCATTGGTTGAAAAACTAATAATAAGATCCAATTGTTAAAACTTCTAGAAATAAACAAAGAGATTATCGTGCCATGTGAGAACTAAAAAATAAAATAAAAAGATAATTGTAATTCCTAATAGTCATGAAATTTAATGTGACAATGTAATATAATTATCTAAAAACATGTTGTATTCATCATTGTAATCCTCAAAACAATCCTAGCTTGTACCTTCATCATAATTCAAACAACCTTCTACTTTCAAAGCGAATGCACCCTAAACAAAATCCAACAACACATATAAGTGAAGAGTAAGATTTACATGAGGAATAGGGAGTGACCAACACACATCAACATGCCTGTTCCTTGAATTGTGTGACCGTGTTAACTACTCGTTAATTAAAACAAACACCCCATATAGGAAAAACATGTATGTGTAATTTCTATACTTAAATTATTTGTTTTTAACTCATACTTTACATAAATTAATAATTAAAAAATATCACTCAAATTTCTCTACTTTACGGTGAACTTTTTTATTAATATTAATCCCTATATAAAATTATTATTATTATGGCACATCAACCCTTAGCCTTATATAAAATTATCATGGTTATTAACACATCCCTAACAACTCTTTCCCAATAATAAAGACAAACAATCTTCCCCAACCCATAAAAAGGGTAAAACCAACGAAAAAGAAAATTCGATCATCTTTTCCTAATCATACCATGAAAAGGTTTTCCTTTTTTATAATATTGCACATGCTACTTGCATTTATTTCCCTCCTTTATTGTTTTTATGGATAGTTGTGTTTATTTCGAAATAGAATTTTCATAATTTCTAATGGAATTTTGGATTATAGAGATTTAATCTATATAAAAATATTTTAAAAATATTTTTAGTTATGTAAATAAGGGTGTTTATTTTAGAAATAGGTTTTCAAAAAATTAATTTAATTATATAATAATTATTTTGTCGATGGCAAGGATTTAACTTCTATGAAATATTCTAGAATATTCTTACTTATGTTAATAGGCATGTCTATTTTGGAATAGGTTTTTAGAATTTTAATTTAATTATCAATCTTTTATTTTAATAGTAATGACCCAATGACTAAGCAAGAGTCGAGACGTCCGATATTGAATACAGACAGAGTGAAAACTCCTTGGGGTCGCCTACTCCTTGAGTCTAATCAATACAGGTTTAGCATGTTATTTCGAGGGATCAAACCCAAGTTGTGATGGAGTTAAAAACCCACCTCAATCACTCTATCTACCCTTATTATTAGGTTGATGATGTCTCCTCATGGGACGACTGAATGGTTGGCACAACGGGAGGTTATCCCCTCCATTCAGTTTCAAATCCCACAGGGAAATATATTTGGCCCCTCGCAATAAGGCTCAAGGAGTAGGCCCCCCCTGTGAAGTCTTGACTCTTATGATAACCTATAAATTCTTGGTATATCTAGCTAACGGGCTCTTGAATATACTCTTGGTGTTATAGTGGTAGTCGCTAGGTTTGATCTTGGGCCCCACCCATGCTACTCCAATGAGTTAGTGATTCACCATGGTTAAAAAAAAATATTATGTGGATAGTATGGATTTAACTTCCATAAAGTATTCACTCGGACAATTTATTTTGCAGTGCTGCAACCCTGTGGCTCTATGCTCCCCTTGATTCGACCCAACTACCCTATTGGTCATCACAGGCCTGACCTATTAGCTTGGACTATGCTTTTCCCTCGGCTCCTTTCCCTCTCTGATTTATCCCTTTCCCCCCCCGATCCACTGCTTCTCTCTCTTTCATGTGGCTCTGCTTCTCCACCTCTAGCCCATTGGGCTCTACTCAGGCCGGGTGGAATTCCATTGCCAATTTGGCCTCCCCTTCCCTACTCGACCAGAATATCGTGGTCTTTAACTCTGTGGTCATAAATGGGTTGAAGTTTCAGAAAGCTTCCTCATCCCGATTCATAAAAATGCTAAACAAGATCCCTAAGGTGGAGATCTATGCTCCACAAACCAAATCTCAAGCTCTCTAGTTGCTAGATCGGGGTCTTGTGGGTGAATTCATGGGTTTTTGCCCCTCCCTAAGAACTATGTATCAATGGATTTTGAATAACTAGAAGCCCCTAATTGAGGAAGAGGTTACTTTGTCCTTCTATGGTAAGGGCTTATTCACCTTATTCTTTGAGAAAAGATCAAATTGTTACAAAATCTTTCAAAGTGGTTCGTATTTCATGGGAGCTCAAGGGATTTACTAGGATCAATGAGTCCTAATATTAACATGGATTGTGATGTTCTTTCCATGGTTCTTGTTTGGGTTAATCTACCCTTCCTCCCTCTACACTACTAGAATGATGTTACCTTTCGGAAGATCGACAACACCCTAGGCAGATATGTACACTGTGTTGAGCCACAAGATGGTATTTTTTCCTGTGCTAGAATTTGCGTTGAAGTGGATCTGGAGAAGGGTCTACCAACTGCAATCAATCTAATTATGGATATTTGGTCGTACATTCAATAGGTGGACTATGATTAACTACCCTTTGAATGTAATATTTTTCGCGATTATGGGCACTTTTCCATAAACTGCCCAAAGAAACCCGAAGAATCCAAAAAGTAAGGAGAAATGGGGGATCAATGGCAACAGGCTAAAATCAGGAAGAGCCCTCAGAAGCAACAACCTCCCACCTCTCAACAACAGAAGTATGCTCCCTCAAAGGATCCTGGTCCATCCTCCCCCAAGCTTACATCTGCGGAGATTGGGGAAACAAATATGCCTCCCAAGAGATCAACGGTAATAAATATGAAGTGTTGGCTACTAAACCGGAAGAAGGGGAGATCCCGCAATTATATCTCCCCAATCCTGATCAACCCACCATCCATCAGGTGCCCCAAGGCTCGAAAAAAGACATTTCTGCAACAAAATCAAAGGAAGAGATTATTCCTACTCATGAGGATTCTTCAAATGACAAGACTTTATGTCACCCATAGAAGGCATGGTTGGCGCCCCCTTTGTAAGCTCAACGGATGAGAAATAAAAATCAGATAAAGCTAGGGAAAAAGAGAATCGTACCCATTCATCCGTAAGATAATCAAATAGAGAAATAAGGATAGAGAAAAAAAAAAAAAAGAGTTGGGACATCAATCCACCCTTAAGCATATCCAAATGGGTGAATAAGGAGGAAAAGAAACCAGGAGAAGTCTAGGTATTGCCCCACCCAAAGGCCTCCCTCCCTCCAAGAAAGTTCTCTCCTAGAACTGCAAAGGGTTGGAGTTAGAGAAAAGAAAATAGGAAGTGAAATCACTAATTATGAAAGAAAATCCCTCTATCCTCCTCCAAGAGACAAAACTAGAAGAATAGGAAGCAATAGCTGAACAACCTTGCACATTGTATGGAAGTGGAATCTCAACAATCAATGCAAGAGGGGCCTCTAGAGGACATTGTACCCTATGGGACCCATCCCAAGTGTGTATCAACAAATTTTCAAATGTACATTGTCTCACAACCAAGTTTCTTGATCTCTCTTCAAACGAGGTGTGATTTGTAGTCAATGTGTATGTATCAATGGATTTTAGAGAAAAGCATGAGTGTTGGGCCTCCCATCACAAACTTATTAGTTTAGAATATGGGGATCTTTTTTATTTTGGGGGGGACTTTAAGACCACTCTAAATAGAGGTGATAAAAATGGGGGATTTTTCTGTCAAAGATCCCTTCCAAGAGCAAATGGAGGGTTTCATCTGACAAGCCAAATTGATAGAAATTATACCCACCAAACTCAAATACACATGGTCTAACATGCGCGTGCGTCCCAACCATATAGGTGTCAGACCAGATAGATTCATTATATCGTTTACCTTTCTTCTAGTCAATATATCTATATCATCCTCCATTCTCCATTAGAATGACTCAGACCACCACCCAATTCGTTTCGATCTCTCTCCTCCTATAAATTATGAGCCTATTCCTTTTAGATTTAGTCATGTTTGGCTTTGTCACCCTATTTTCTATGAAGTTTTCTCTCAAGCTTGTTTTCCACAGATGGAGGGTAGTCCTATCGTGATTATGGAAAAGAATATCAATAGGTTGAAAAATAGTCTCAAGCAATGGGCTCGCTCCATAAAATTTGATAGGCAAGGAGTTATCTAGGAAATGGAGAATGTTATCAGTCACCACCACAACACCTAGGAAAAAAGACTAGGTTTTAGAGGAAATGAAGAGACAAGTTAAGAACCTATTTGAAAAATACCACATGTTCCTAAAATAGGAAGAGAGTTTTGGAAATTGAAGTCTCAGAGCGTATGGCTTAAAGGATGGGACAGAAACAAAAAATACTTCTGTAAACAAGAAAAAAATAGGGAAAGTAAAAAAATATATTTAGGACCTTTTGATAAATGGGCTTAAGGTTAGTGACTTTCATTAGATCAAGGAAGAGGTGATGACTTTCTTCAACAACCTCTACTCCCAACATGAGCCTTCATCAGAAGAATTTGAAAACTACATGTTGGAGCACACCATGCACCTCATCACTAAATAAATGAACACACAATTAACTCTCCTTCCAACAAAAGAAGAGATCTTTTTTCCTTTAATCCAGACAAGGCCCATAGTTCGAATGGGTTCTTTTCCCACTTTGTCCAACATTTTTGGGACCTCATCAAGAAATATATTTGCAAAACGATTACTTATTCTTTAAAAAATGAATGTATAGGAGGAGGGATCAACTCATAATTTCTTTCTCTTATCCCCAAAGAATCCAATCCCTCCTCTTTCCATAGATTTTGGTCAATATCCTTATGCAATGTCTCCTATAAAATCATCTCTAAACTGATTGTTTGAAAGACTTAGAAAGCTCCTCCCTGATATAATTTTTGAAAATCAAGGAGGCTTTGTCCTCTGGTGTTAGATCTTTGATAATGTCATATTGGTTCAAGAGGAGATTGTTTCCAACAAAGAGAGAGTGAGGGGATAAGGGAATGACAATTAAACTCGATATGGCCAATGCCTTCAACAGAGTAAGGCACAAGTTCCTTTTTAAAGTATTGAGAAAGTTGGTATTCGACGACACCTTCATTCAATGGATCTCCAATTGTATCAACTCCCCTTAAATAACCCCTCTAGTCAATGATAGAATCACTAACTTCTTTCAAGCTTCCTGAGGGCTACGCCAAGTTTGTTCTCTGTCTCCTTTCCTCAATATTTTGGTAGCTAACACCTTGAGCAAAAGACTTGAATTTGAACACAACTTTGGTTGTCTTCTTGGTCTTAGATTCACCCCGGCTGTTAAAAGTTCCAATCATTCCCAATTTACAGACGACACTATTCTACTGGGAGGAGCCTTGACGACCATTGATCACATATTCAAGCTAGTCCTGGATTGTTTCCTTGCATCCTCAGGAGATTTAGATAAGTCAACCAAATCACATATTCTCTGATGGAATATCTTGAAGGTGGAACATCTCCTAATTAGTGTTATATTTGGTTTCAGTATAGTGGAAGTATGGAAGGAATTCAAATATCTTGGGATGCCCATTTTCCTAAAAAATATCCTTCCCTAGCGGGGATGGAATTTGACAGGCATTTTGCCGATCATAGGGCATTTTACCCATATTTGATGCCTAAAATTTCTGGATGCTTGTCTTTTAAGACGTGCTTGGAACCATGGGAAACGTATTTTTGACAGGCAATGATTTTCTCAAAACGTTATTAAAATCTATTTATTTTCACTCCAACTTTTGTAACATTGTGTCTATTTGTTTATGCATCTTTATTAAAATCTATTTATTTAATAATACAGATATGAGATGAACAATTGATTAGTAGTACAAATCTGTAGTATTGTATGTCTATTTGTTTATGCATCTTTATAATGCCATTTTTGTTTATGGTGGATCCACAATGGAGATGTCAAGCAATGGTCTAAGTCTTCACACGCCTCTAAGTCTTCCTCTGCCAACTCAAACTTGGTATGCCCACCCTTAACAAAAAAATCGAAATGGAAGACATAAATCCCCTGTTAAATATCGTGGAAGAAAAATGAAGTGATAACTGTTATCTTACTCTCTAAGAGTCTAACCATCTCGGCCTGTGGTGAAGTAAAATTATAAGTGCGGACGCAAACGAATTCCTCTAGCCCGATAATGGGTCTAGCCACAACAGATACATTCTACGGAAGATTTCCTTATGTTAGAATCAATCAAGAGGGCCTACCTCTTGGTCTGCTTATCCTACTTAACGATGTCCTTGCTTGCTTACTCCAGCAATCTCTCGCTTCCTTCTTCAAGCTCCTGAAACAAGTAAAAAACAACAGACAACAAACATGATAATAGACAAATTGCAATTCAACCTACTTAACAAGTCAAGAAACATTAAGCCATGAATATGTAATACTACAAAACATGTAGGAAATCAATAAATAGCTGCATATATTAATATCAAAGGGAGATTACAACCATTCGTCTTGACGTTGCAATCTTCCTCTGACAAAACCAAGTTCCCACACACTTCCGCTAGCATTCCATGATAGCCTCAATCAACAATAGTTTTAAGGCTCTTCCCTTTAGGATTCACTCCAAACCAAATCATACTTCTCCCTCACACAACTAGATAGCTACAACTAGTAATAGCTTGCTTGTCTACTCCAAACCAAAATAGCATCAACACTCAACCAAAACCTATGACTAGGACTAGTTTTTGCTTAGGAAGAAGAGAGGTTTATATAGGAAATATGGATGGGAGATGGAGCATCTTCTCATGGGAGAAGGACTTATCCCTTGAGGTAGTTCCATCATTATAGGGGAAATGAGCCCAAACTATCATCCTCGACCCCATCCGGCCAAACCATTTACCAGACCTCCATTACAAAGCTTCTAGAGCTAGAAGCTTTGGTTCTAATTTACAAAAATTTCCATAACAGGACCGACGTGGCTGAAACACAGCTCAGTCGCTACGGTCGGTGCGAGGAGTAGTGATAATCTCTCCACATCGGTGTGGGGGAGACAAAGGCCATTAGCATCAGTCTTGTAAACTGGGAAAAATAGAAGTCTTAGGGGAAATGGTGCAAAAGGGAATTTATCTGCTCATGAAGAGGGACACAGTGGGAGTTTCTTCATGAAGGTAAAGCATGCAAGGTTCACTGTAGAGGTCCTCCAAGATCAAGGAATGGGGAGTACAGGGACGGTGACAAAATGTTGTGTAACAAATGCCCCCTAAAGTGTGAAGGTTGAACTAGAGTGAGGGATGAAATGCTTTATAAATCAGTGCAGGGAACCTGTCCACCGTCAGAAAACCTGCAAGCAAGTACGGATACATATACATAGATTGAGATCTCTGTAAAATGATACATGAATTGTGGCATGGACGTAGCCATCCAAAGAATGATCATGTAAATGGATCCAAGTATGGGCGCAACCATCCGTCAAAGAGGATCATAATGAAACCAAGGTATGGTCGCAGCCATCCAATAATGAGAAGGATCGCATATGATAACTCATGGTCTGATCGTAGCCAGCCATCTGATAGATACATGCATATCATCATCACCATGTCACACCACTTCGTAACCTGGACATTTGTGATCTGAGTCTAGGGTCTTACGCTTCAACACGATCCGACCAAAGTACAAATTCTAACATGTGAATAGATGTGTTGACATCGAACATGCTAGAAAGTCGCTTGAGTACTAGTCAATGATGTAAATTGTTAACAAGTGCGAGAGAAACCACCAATAATGAGAATGGTCTTCAAGGTACTATCAGCGCAATCCATGGAATGTGAATAGAGGAACTGAAGTCGAACACCTGTGAAATCACTCTATCGAAAGCCAGTGATGTGAACTTGTTGTCGAGTGCGAAGAACTTTCCATTAGGGCATGCAAGCTCTAAGGTACTAGAGGGGAGTCTCTCGGTCAACTTTCCAGATAATGAGTTGAAGTCGACGAAAAGCGATCGTGTTGAAGGAGGGCCCTAATGAATCTCACATCATTAACGTGAGACGAGAGGATGCAAAATGATTTTGGATGATATAGAGAATCAGAGGTATGTAACTGCAAAAGGACAACTCTTGAACATATTGGCGACACAACTTGGAAGTTTGGAAGCTTTTGGATCCATGGGACCAGTGGTCATAATGACGTGGCAGAGATCAAATGGAAGCCAAAAATGAACGGCCCAAACCAAGGAAGGTCAACGATGCAAAGGAGGATGTCCCAACCTGACATGAAGCAAAGAGTGTCATGTTCAAGAGTGAGTTGCCGACATGACTGATAGATTTCCAAATTTTCCCCACCATTTCTGGTAGGTACCCCAATTATTTTTTTATCGCAAGCTTGAAGGGGATAACATATGCTTGCACTGTAAGTTCATCTTTCGGATGAATCTGACCTAGTAAGTTTAACGAACCCTAGGAAGGAGAAGCTCATGTTCGTCATGGTGACGATTCTGATGCCGTTTAATAGTTTAACAAGTCCGACAAAGGTGTAACTCGGTATATTTTTCATGTTTAGAGAGTTTGAAAAGACATGTAAAATAAAACTCCATATAATCCCTTTTCATACATTTGTGTCTCTCGAGCCCAAAAAAGTAGAAAACAATGCTTGAGAGAACCGCTTGCCCATTTCAATCAAGGAGTACCTTTTTTCGTAAATAGTGCCTCCCAGCCCGAAAAAGGGGTAAACTTATACTAGGAACATGACGTTTCGCATCCATTAACGAGTTCGAAACGACAAGGGCTCAGCCAACTTTTCGCTTTTAAAGGATCGGAAAAGAGCTGAAAGTGGACCCCCCATTTTATTTTCTTTTACAAGTCAAAAGGGAAAAACACTCGGCAATCTTTTCATATGAGTTTTACAAGTCAAGAAAAGAGCTGAAACGTGACTCGGCCTAGAGGAACGAGTGGTATAAAGGGTATAAATTGGTTCTGGTAATGGTGGAACTGCTCAAAACATGTAATGGTTAAGAGGATGGCTAATAAAACCACTCATCATTGTGGTCCCTCAGGAAATGAAAAATAACCAAGTGAAAGCATATTATCAGCCAAAGAGATGGTGGTGATGGGGTGCAACAACCAAGGCTCATCTAGCAAAAATTAGCTGATAAAAACAGCAATCACGAGATGTACATCGGGCATGGGTTCATTTTTACACAAGCTTGAACCATGGAGAAAAGCTCCTACAGGCAGCTATATGAGAAAATATAGATCATTGTCTTCGATAAAAGTTATCACCAATTGAGAGATAGAGAACACAAAATTAATGCAACAATCGAAGAATGAAATCTTTCACTAATAAATCTCCTATATGCACTTAGTATTCTTATAACAACATAAGAAGTTGCATTTCATTTCCAATGCTTATGATGATGCAATTATAGCTTCTCAATAACGCTACTAATGCAATCTTTTCGCTTAAAATGCAAAATGAATCTTTCACATAAAGCACTTTAAGTGAAAACTTTCACAATTCCAAACAAACAAGCATCGATCAAATCCAAAGCATGATAAATGAAACTAAAAGAAACTTCTTCCTTGAATCGAACAAACCAAACACATACACGCTTCAATCGACAAACCAAGCAATGTAATCTATGCTCAGAATGAGAAAAGAGACACTCGTAATAAGAGAATGAACGAGACTCTTTCACTCATTCAATTGAAAATGAAGCAAACAAAGCATCTTAGTCACTTCTGGGTGGAAGAAGAAAGTCTGAGGGTCAAGACACACTGGCACTAGAATAGGAGAAATTCTAATTTTTTCTTACCTCTAAGACCAGAGCGACTTTTGGGTCAAAAGTAGCATCGATCGGCACGACTGACTAGTACTACAACTAGCGCTGATCACTGATCGGCACGACTTTTTGGCCAAAAATGGCGCTGATCAAGGGATTCAAAGAAAAAATAAAAAAGACTTCACACAGGTCCAAACTTAACACATCAGAGGGTGGGCTAAACCAAGCAAGCACATAAAGAAATCTCAATGAAGCTCTCTAGTCAGGGAGAAGATGGTCTAAAAGGCTTGCGGGATCAAAATCACAAGAGCATAACACACTGGACAAGATTGGGGTCAAGCCCTAATCTTCACTTACAGGCATCGATGCGACTGCCTAACTGACAACAAGCGCTAGAGGTTGGTCGGCGCGATTGTTTCTCAGCAACTCGCGTTGGTCGACGTGACTGTTAGCGGATTAAGCGCGCTGATCGAGGGAGCTTAGGAAAAAAAAAATTGA
Organism: Pinus taeda; assembly: GCA_000404065.3. Lineage (NCBI taxonomy): Eukaryota > Viridiplantae > Streptophyta > Pinopsida > Pinales > Pinaceae > Pinus > Pinus taeda. The sequence goes on along the minus strand of APFE030453139.1, from coordinate 28,316 downwards.
AATAGGGACCAGATCTACTACTATGAATTTAAACTCAAAATAGTAAGTAGGAGAAAAGAAACATAACCAAAGGGAAAACGTGAAACTAGAAAATTTCTCACGAAATCATGAAATCCAAGACAAACAAAAGGATTGGGATCCCTAGCAGAGTCGCCAATTTGTGGTGAAGTAAAATTATAAGTGCGGACATGAATGAATTCCTCTAGCCCAATAACGGGTCTAGCCACAAGAGATACATTCTATGGAATATTTCCTTAGGTTAGAATCAATCAAAAGGGCCTACCTCTTGGTCCGCTTATCATGCTTGATGATTTCCTCGCTTGCTTGCTCCAACAATCTCTTGCTTCTTTCTTCAAGCTCCTGAAACAAGTAAACAACAACAGACAAAAAACATGATAATATACAAATTGCAATTCAACCTACTTAACAAGTCAAGAAACATTAAGCCATGAATATGTAATATTACAAAACATGTAGGAAATCAATCGATAGTTGCATGTATTAATATCAAAGAGAGATTACAACCATTCGTCTTGACGTTGCAGTCTTCCTCTGACAAGACCTGGTTCCCACACACTTCTGCTAGTATTCCATGACGGCCTCAATCAACAATAGTTTTAAGGCTCTTCCCTTTAGGCTTCACTCCAAAGCAAATCACACTTCTCCCTCACACAACTAGATAGATACAACTAGTAATAGCTTGCTTGTCTACTTCGAACCAAAATAGCATAAACACTCAACCAAAAACTATGACTAGGACTAGTTTGTGCTTAGGAAGAAGGGAGGTTTATATAGGAAATATGGATGGGATATGGATCCTCTTCTCATGGGAGAAGGACTTATCCCTTGAGGTTGTTCCATCATTATAAGGGAAAGGAGCCCAAACTATCATCCTCGACCCCATCCGGCCAAACCATTTACCGACTTCCATTACGGAGCTTCTAGAGTTGGAAGCTTCGGCTCTAGTTTAAAAAAATTTCCATAACAGGACCGACGCGAATGAAACATAGCTCAGTCGCTCCAATCAGCACAAGCAGTAGTGCTAATCTTTGCACATCAGTGCGGGGGAGACAAAGGCCACTAGCACCGGTCTTGTAAACTGGGCAAAACAAAAGTTTCAAGGGAAATGGTGCAATAGGAAATTTATCTGCTCATGAAGAGGGACATAATGGGAGTTTCTTCATGAAGGCAAAGCATGTGGTGTTCACTGTAGAGGTCCTCCAGGATCAAGAAACGGGGAGAACAGGGACAGTGACAAAACGTTGTGTAACATGCCTCAGGCAAAAAAAAAAAAAAAACAAACAAACAAACAAACGAAACAAAACAAAAAAACAAAAAGCAAAAAACAAAAAAAACAAAAACTCTCTTTAGACTTCTTCCAGTCTTCTTTTCTCTCAACAAGACGAGCTCACTCTAGCTGATTATGTTGCCTAGTGGCCTGTAAATCACTGGTTTATTCATTGTTCTGGGATCGTTTTCCATCATTATCATTAGAGTTGTTATGCCATTCTCTGAATTCATATTAGATATACTTAAAATATGTGCGTCTTATTCCAACGATATAGATATGCTTAAAATATGTGTGTCTTCATTTTTCTTTGATTGGATAGACAATGAATCAATTTAATATTCTATTTCATTTACAAAGTTTTCTTATACCTTTTTTTTAATGATTTTTTTTTAATTTTCCTTTTCAACGGTAAGATTTAGTTCAAAGTGAAGATAATGCTCAATGTTTTTGAGTTTCGAGAAGGTCACACCGGGATTAGCCATTTGAGTTATAGGTTTAGGGGGTTATAGAATGCATTTTTGAGATTGTTGTATGTTTGATTTAGTATTATTAATGATTTGTGGTGTGTGGAAATACTTTTCATTCATCTTAGAGTATTATATATTTCTATTTTGCATAGAATCTTATATTAGAGAATGTCAGAAATTATCTCTCAATTTGCATGGAACTTAGTTTTATTGGGGATCTAAAAATTGTTGTTTTTAAATGATAATTTAAAGATATGCAATAGATAACCATCAAATACTTACCTAGGATTGATTATATATTTTCAATAAGAAGAAAAAAAAAAACATGTTTCAAATGTTCAACACTTTTTGTTGAAACCCTCACAACTATAGTTGTCAAAGTATTAAAATTTATATATCTTTAACTTTTAGTCCATATATCTGTAAGTTAGACTAAAGAGTATAACCTATAAATAATACACCAAGGTGAAAATTATTTTTCAATTCAATTTTATAGGCATTGGTTTTGTTTGTTTATATATATATATTATATAGTATATCAATTTTACTAAATTTTGATGATAAATAGAAAGAAAGATTTGATCACAACGTATTTTTACCACATTTAATACTTATAAGTGTTTGTTCTTTTAGAATGTAATAATGGAGGAAATCATAACATTACGTTAAGAGATCCATAATGTCCATTTATTATAAGTTTAGTCTTTTAATTTTTAAAAGATTTAAGATACTATGCATTCACTCTTGTTAATATTAGTGTATATCATGTGATACAAAACATGCTAAAATAAATACCGCACAACTTTATCTTTAGAACCTATAATATATATTAGATTATGTAAATTATCACATTCATATTAATTAATTTACTTTTGATTTTTTATTGGTAACATTCAATAGTTTTACTATGTTGGTCATCTTATATGTCTGATAAGATCACCTTATGATTCAAGTTCCATGGATTTTATTGTGAGTGTTCCATGCAATTTCAAACCAAAATTCAAGATTTAATAAGTGATTTTATGTGTTATGGTCATTTTATTTTTTTGCTTAAGATAAACATGTGAAATTTTTTAACATAGTTATGTTATTGAGGGGTAATTTTCTAATCAAGTTTTTATTGGTGAAGGGTTAATTTATTACGAGAACATAACTCTTGAATGGCAAAATTTTAAACATAATGTTTCTTGATAGGTAGCATAAGGACCAAAAACTTCAAAAAAAATTGTATGATGGGCAAAGAGAAATCCAAATTCCAACCCTGCTCCCCAGGCATGGTTCTTAGTCCTCTCAAAAATTAAAACCAAACTGAAATCCTGGTATAATATTCCCTTGGGAAATATCATAAATAACCACTATGATTTTTTGAGTTTTAGTGTTTTTCTTCAAATAGAGATTTTGTTAGATATTTTATTAGCAGTGTGATGTGGGTGTGATGCTCCTTGTTTTGATTACATAAACATATACACATCCAATGGGGCTCAAAGATTCTTGCACCTCATATTATAAAAATATTCAACAACATCATATATCAAGGGCTCCCCACAGATTGGACATCTAGTTTGGCAATACCTCTTTTCAAGAGCGGTGACGTCAATAATCCCTCCAATTATAGAACCATCATGATAAACCCTTTGTTTGCAAAGCTATTTGGAAGCATGCTAGAAAACAAAATTAGCAAGTGGGCAGAAGAAAGAGATAAGCGTGCTAAAGAGAAAACAGGTTTTAGAACTAAACATTCCACAATTCATCATTGTATAACTTTAAGGCACATCATTAAAAAAGTTTAGGAGAAAAAGGAAGAAGACTTTTGTTGCTTCGTTGATTTCAAAAAAGTGTTTGACTCAGTTCCTAGGGATAAGATTTGGCACAAAATGGAGGAACTTGGGGTTCCTAAACATTTGAGAGCAGTTGTGCATAGCCTGCATGAAGAGGTGAAAGTCAAAATTAGAACTTCAGCAGGCATTTCTGAAAGTTTTAGAAGCGATATCAGGGTCAAGCAAGGTTGTCCACTGTCTCCTACCCTTTTTGGTTTATATATCAAAAAGCTTGATGAGTGGTTAAATTCGCAAGGGGGTGATGATATCTATTTGGGAAAGTTTCTTATAAGGCTTCTTTTGTATGCATATGACCTTATTCTGATTGCTAAAACGGGTCTTAGTTTGCAAGAGCACTTACTATCCCTTGATAATTTTTATAGAAGTGTGGGGATGCAAGTCAATATCAACAAAACAAAAGTAGTGGTTTTCTCTAAGAAAAGAAAACATAACCAGCATAAGTTCTACTTTGAAGGCAACATTTTGGAAGAAGTTACGGATTAGAAATACCTCGGAATTGACTTCAACAAAAATCTAGGCTAGAATGGCTGTAGAAAGAAAATAAGTTTGGGAGGTTGGAAAGCATTTTATGCTTTTCAAAATAGGTGTAGAGAGGCAGAGTTATAGGACTGAAAAGCCATTCAAACTCTTTTTGGGCTTCTAGTGATTCAGGTGATTCTCTACGGTTGTGAACTATGGGCAAACAATACATCTAACATGCAGTGTGTTGAAAAATGTGCAACAAGAAATGTTAAATTTAGAATGTGCTAAAAATAGACCTGCTAAAAATAGCATGTCTAAAAATAGCTATTTGGCCAGTGAGATCATTGGTCACATTGGGTGAGGTGAAACTGCTAAAAATAGAAAGTTCTAAAAATAGCATTTCTGGATCCCTTCTTATTTATAGCAGTCCCTGGTCTATCTATAGGAAGTAAAAATGAATTTGTTCTTAACAGCAGTTTAAAATATTAATTAATTAATTTCCATGAGTTAATTAGTTAAGGAAAAACAAACTTGAAGTCTATGTGAGGACATGCAATAGTTTATCTATTAATTGGTGAATTTATCCATCAGTTAAAGAGATAAGGATGAGTTGTAATTAGTTAGCTCAGTTAACTGAGTCAAGTTCAGTTAGATTAATTTAAGAAGTTGTTAAATTAATGAGATTCAGTTTGTTAATGCTTGCATGCATGTAACAACTGGTATTTTCAGATAACTGAATATTATAGCTTAAATAACTCATCCATGTCAGTTCAGACAAAGACCCAATTGAGATCAGAGAAGGGACAGTGTATTATCAGTTGGATGAATATTTTTCCTATAAAGGAAGCTCATCTATGATGAGGATTTATCTCCTTCAGGTTTGTGCAGTTATTTCAGAGGTCAGTGTTTTGTGTGAGGTGAGAATCACACAGGTTACAGCTGGAGAACCCAAGAAAAACTATGCACAGAGATAGGAGGCTTGGAGGACAGAGGAGAAGGTTTATGAGAAGCTTTTGACTATCTATGAGTAGCAGAGGGATTGTCCTGAGAACTGGATAGCTTCTGAGCTAAAGCTTTGTGTAATCCGGACATATTTCCACTTGTATGATAATACATAAATGGGGTTTTAGGCAGGTGCATTCCCAAGGTAAATTCTTCTGTGTTATGTGTGATTGATTCCTTATTATTAGTTATATGTGTTCTTATTGATGTTGCTCATGGTTGATTAAACTTCCGCTAAATTGTTTGTAGAAGTAGATCAAGTGTTTTGCTTTAGTACATTACATTCCCAGGTTGATCTATAGGTGGGAAATTTCTACATGGTATTAGAGCTAGCTGATTTGTAGAAAAAATTCTACATGGTACTAGAGCTAGTTGATTTGTAGGAAAAATTCTCCAAAATTCTACATGGTATCAGAGCACAGGTGATTAAGCAAGAACAATATACTGAGAGGAAATTTCAAAGTTTTGAGTTTTGGGCCGAGAGTTTGCAGAGCAGATCTAAAAAAATTTGTACAAAATTTTCAGAAATAAATAGCAGATTTGGATTCCTTGCGGAAAATACCCAAAATAAAAAAAAAAAAATCGGTTGAATTGGAGTTCGAATGAGGGAGATATCACTGATTTAATATCTTCTCTTTTTCTAGAAAATTTCGTGATGGCGGGAAAGTGGAAATAGATTGGTGTGCTAGCCAAGAACCTGTATGCACTTGAGGTATAAGATGCATGCAAAGCCTTGAGGAGCAAGGCAAAGGTTAGAGACTTGGTGGTTGAGAGGGAAGGTATATTACCTCTCAACATGCAGAGCTAGAAGAAGCCTCAGACGATTGTGGAGGAGCCACGATTGGTGCAACAGCTTCAGGAGGTTGTGGAGGAGCCACAACAGGGGAAGCTAAATAGAGATTGAGTAGAGACGTCTACTCATGCAGAGACCTCTAGTAGGGGGAAACTTCGAGCCAGGTGGGCAGAGGAATCACATGCAACCATACCTTCGGGTAGGAGGTGGGGCAATATAGAGTGATCGTCCCAAGGAGGAGGTTCAGGATCCTTGAGGTACCCAACCTCTTGGATGAGACCTTGCTACGGGAGACCCAATGTGGAGTAGCAGGATCTGACTGATTGGGTATAGACAGATGTGGAAGAAGCGGCAGAGAGAGCAACAATGCATGGAATCTCAGGACAACGCATAGCTAGCAGGCTGCAGCAATGCGAGCGGCACAAGTGTTTTGCACAATACTAGGTGGCATAGAGAGGTGTGCAATGGTGCGAGATGCATGGAGATGTTACAGTAGAGCAGATGTTGGAGAGGGAGCACTTGTCAACAGCAGGTGGAGCTTCAACATCAGAGTATATTCCTAGCCCAACAGAGTGGTCAGCTGGGAGTGTTTTTGTTCCAAGTGTTGTTGGAGCAAGTGGACCGAGTAGATGTGTTGCATGCAGAACATTCCAAAGTTACAGGATCGGGTTCGAGAGAAAGCCTTTCTTGTTGAGAGGGAGTGTTGAAAAATGTGCAACAAGAAATGTTAAATTTAGAATGCGCTAAAAATAGACCTGCTAAAAATAGCATGTCTAAAAATAGTTGTTTGGCTAGTGAAGTCATTGGCCACATTGGGTGAGAGGTGAAACTGCTAAAAATAGAAAGTTCTAAAAATAGCATTTTTGGGTCCCTTCCTATTTATAGCAATCCCTGGTCAAAGAAGGGACATTGTACTATCATTTGGATGAATATTTTTCCTATAAAGGAAGCTCATCCATGATGAGGATTTATCTCCTTCAGGTTTGTGCAATTATTTCATAGGTCAATGTTGTGTGTGAAATGAGAATCACACAGGTTGCAGCTGGAGGACCCAAGAAAAATTGTGCATAGAAATAGGAGGCTTGGAGAGCAGAGGAGAAGGTTTATGAGAAGCCTTTGGTTGTCTATGAGCAGCAAAGGGATTGTACTGAGCACTGGATAGCTTCCAAGCTAAGGCTTTGTGTAATCTGGACATATTTCCACTTGTATGATAATACAGAGAAGGGGTTTTAGGCAGGTGCTTTCCCCAGGTAAATTCTTCTGTGTTATGTGTGATTGATTCCTTCTTATTGATGTTGCTCATGGTTGATTAAGCTTGCGCTAAATTGTTTGTGGAAGTAGATCAAGTGTTTTGCTTTATTACATTGCATTACCAGGTTGATCTACAGGTGGGAAATTTCTACATGGTATTAGAGCTAGCTGATTTGTAGAAAAAATTCTACATGGTATCAGAGCTAGCTGATTTGTAGGAAAAAATCTACAAAATTCTACATGGTATCAGAGCACAGGTGATCAAGCAAGAATAGTATATTGAGAGGAGATTTCAAAGTTTTGAGTTTTGGGTTGAGAGTTTGCAAAGAAGATCTGAAAATTTTTGTACAAAATTTTCAGAAATAAATAGCATATTTGGATTCCTTGCGAAAAAATACCCAAAATCAAAAAAAAAAAAAATCGGCTGAATCGGAGTTCGAATGAGGGAGATATAGCTGATTTAAAATCAGCTCTTTTTCTAGAAAATTTCGTGATGGTAGGAAAGTGGAAATAGATTGATGTGCTACCCAGAACCTGTATGCACTTGAGGTACAAGATGCATGCAAAGCCTTAAGGAGCAAGGCAAAGGTTAGAGACTTGGTGGTTGAGAGGGAGGGTATATTACCTCTCAACATGCAGAGCCTGAAGAAGTCTCAGATGATTGTGGAGGAGCCACGATTGGTGCAACAGCTTCAGGAGGTTGTGGAGCAACCACGACAGGGGAAGTTGAGTGGAGATCGAGTAGAAACATCTACTCATGTAGAGACCTCCAGTAGGGGGAAACTTCGAGCCAGGTGGGCAGAGGAATCACATGCAACCATACCTCCAGGTAGGAGGTGGGGCGATATGGAGTGATTGTCCCAAAGAGGAGGGGCATGATCCTTAAGGTACCCAACCTCTTGGATGAGACCTTGCTACGGGAGCCCCGATGTGGAGTAACAGGATCTGACTGATTGGGTGGAGACAGATGCGGATGGAGCGGCAGAGAGAGTGACAGTGCAGGGAATCCCAAGACAATGCATAGCTAGCAGGCTGCAGCAATGCGAGAGGCACAAGTGTTTTGCACAGTGCTAGGTGGCACAGAGAGGTGTGTAATGGTGTGAGATG